>QZLH01000805.1:0-58504 GCA_003833135.1 Oehlia diaphana | reverse complement strand
CCACATCTATGACATGATTTTTCACCTGGAGTTCCCCAATGAAGAGTTCTATTACAAAAAATAATATTTCTTTCTGCTGCAATACCTATATCTTCATCATTTTCATAATAAACAATTGCATAATTTAAAGGTTTATTATTATTTGGATTACGTGGTATAAAAATATATTTAGGATTGTTGACTTCTAAAGCTTCATGTATATCATAAGCAGTTGAGTTCCATGGTAATCCAGTCAATTTAACTGTATACATTGATCTTTTTTCCATTTCTTCTTCTGACAAAATTTTTGGCACAATAAGTACTTGATGTTTTCCAATCCATTCTGACCATATGCCTTTGTAAAATTTTTGTAGACTTTCTTCTTTTTTATATGTAATAAAAGCTTGAATATATAAATTTCTAATTCTGGTATAAAAGCCATTTTCTTCTATTTCACCATATTTGTTAAATACAGCCCTAATTTGATAATTAGGAATTTCGATTGGAATATTTATAACTTTAATTGTTCTACAATTTCTATCTTTAATTTCTTCTTCAGTAAAAACTTTTTTAGTTTTTTGGTATGGTATAAATTTTATTACTTCCTTAACCTTACTATTGGTACTTGACTCTGCATTTTCACTATTTTCATGTGACTGTTCATCATCAATAATATCAATTTCTAAATTAATAATTTTATCATAATCATTTTTCATGATTGGTAAAATGATATACTCGGGTTCTTTCTTATTTAAAATAACTCCCCCGGCCAGGGTAACATTAATTCCAGCTAGTTGTTTTCTCAAATTAAACTTTTTTTGAATAATATTGTTTCCCGGAATAGAATCTTTTTTGATTTTAACTAAAATAGGTTTAGCCTTATTAAAAATTTCTGAATGATTATCACTAATTGTGTCATTAGTATTACCATTTTTCTGATTATCTTTATTAAAAGATTGATCATCTGTTTGATTATCAATGTTTCCATTGTCGATGATCATTTCATCTTTTTTTTCACCATCAATTGGTACATCTAGATTTTCTGGTGTTACTTGATTATCATTATTGGATTTTGCTGTGCCACCGCTTTCAGATGAAGGAGCAAAATTATCTTGACTAGTATCCATATTATCAGTAGGCTTTTCAGTGGATTTATGTTGCCTAAAAGACAAACGAGGTTGTTTTTTCTGTTGTTTCTGTTCAACTTGTTTCTCTTTATTTTTTCTTCTAGTTTTATGAGAACTTACAGTTTGCCAATCCTGAATAACAGGATTGATAGTGAAGACTGGTTTATGTATTGAGTCTTGAAGAGTTTGCTGTTGTTCTGGTTTGTTAACTTCTTTATCTTGTTGCTGTCTTGTACTTGACCGAGTGGCGTGGACCCTAGGTTGCGACCCTGACATCTCGAACAAGTTAAAAACTTAATAAACTTACTCTTAAAATCAAACTTTTTTCTTTAAAAATTCCGCAGTAAAATGGACTTGAATACAAAGAAGAAGAAGTTTTTTTTCAATTGTCTACCTTTAATAATTTATTTTTTTTTTTTTTTTTTTTTTAAAAACAAAGGACAATATTTATTATAAAAGAAAAATATACAAAATTGAACTAATCTAGTTTAAATACAAGATCGAATAAAAACTAATAAAAAATGGTGACTTAAGAATATATGTTCAAAAGAACTATCTACCGTCATGCCTGCCCAAATACTTTCACATGCATAAGCACCCTACCGGTATTCGTACATCCTTTGGTGACTAGATCAAAAATATTTTTCTAAAAAAAAAACACTATAAAACAAAAAGAAAATTATTCTAAAACCTAAAAAAATCTAGTATATCCTAAATTAATTTACATAAAACATCTAAAATTTCCGCTAAGACCTTTGATCGTGATGTTTTATGGGACTTATCTTTCTTCTGCTTTTTATGCTTCTCAGATTTTGCCTCTTGTGGTTTCTTTTTAGAATTCTTAGAATTCTGTTTACTTTTATCAGTCTGTCGACTTCCTGAAGTTCGTTGCCGGTCCTTGTTGGTATTATTACCAAATGACCTTGTTCGTTGCGATGGAGAATCATGTCGATTCCAAGACAGGTGCAATTGCACTTTTTAGTAATCGTATAGATGAACCATGCAAATTGACATCATTACATTATATGTCACAGGTTGTATCTACAAACTATGAATAAAAAATAGCTGACTACATTATCAGATAAACGATCATACACATTGAGCTAGTAATAAAGTACATGATTTATAAAACAAAAATTTTATATAAACTCATCTATAAAACTTATTTTTCTTTTTAATATTATAAGCGTCCTATAAAAAGGTATTAATCATGCATTAGTCTCAAGATTTTATAATAATTCCTTTGTTGAGATTCTTTGAATCCAAGAATGCATATTTTAAGAAAATTGGACCACAGTTGTATTCTCTCACTAATAAATTTTGGTATCGGTTTTAAAGAATTAAGCTTAATAACGTTAACCAGTTTGGAAAGTTGAAATTCTATAATTATCAGAATTAGCCATTTGAAAATGATAAGTGTATAAAATGTAAAATTAGGTAAATTATCATGATGATTCTTTTTTTTAACTAATAAGAAAGGATATATGTTCCGAATTTTTTTATTTTCTATTATCATTAAAAAAATGATTTGATCAATCAAGATTGATACTTTTGTAATTCTTGATTGTTTTCTTATTCGTCTTATGATTTGAATGTGTCTATTTTTATGAAATTGTATTCACAGTAGCTTCAAATTGTCGATTTTTGTCATGAACGGATGCCAAATTTACAATATCATGAGGGCCTGCCCTTATTTTTATATAACAAAACTAATAAATTTGCATGATGCGTATATCAGTACAAATTTCTATTTTAAAATTGTCCTCGAGATTACAATAATATGAACTGTACATTAATCATTGAATTTCGAATTATCATTATTTAGTTCTTATTTTTATCTCATTGTACATTTGTACTAATTTCTTCATTTGTTGTAGAGGTTTCATTGGAAGACTGTTTGGATTTAAACCACTCTTCAACCTTTTCAGTGGGAACTTCATAAAGAATAGTTGGAGGAAAGCAACCCCTGAAAACAGACAAATTAATATGTTTGCATAATTCATATAAGGCATTTTGTTTCTTACAAAAAATGTAGGTAAATTAAATCTTACTTATCATCGCGACCAAAATGAGCAATAAGAAAACTTAAGAAAAACTTTTCTTGTGGTAATGACACTGCAAGTTCAAGGAATACGAGCACCCGCGCTCGAATTACGGTCCATTCAGTATACGCACGTTCACGTGTTTCTTCATAGACATTATTTACAAACGCAACTGCAAAGAAAAAAGTGTAAGAAAGAATATACCAAAGTAAAAAAAGAATATTTGCATATACATACTAAACAAGTTCATGATTATAATAGATGTAAAAAATGTGAATACAATATTGGTTAAAATCATATAGGGACTCTTTATCCATGGATCCAGATAATCAAAGCCGGCATTTATAAATCCTAACCAAATATTGTAAATTAAAATACCATAGCCGTCAAATGTACTCTCTTTAGGTGAGTTTTTCTCATCATCGAATTCAGTTGGATTCATTGAAGTAGCGATAAGCATAGAATTGGCAATACCGAATATAAATATGCACAATAAAAAAACTAGCCACAAAGTCCTTCTGCAAATATGCATAATAACTACATATAGTAGCAAATAGTTAATAGATTTGTCGAACCTGTAAGTGGATATTGTTCAAGATACTTACTAATGATAAAAACTCCAATTTTCTTGAATAAACATAAAAGTCCAATAAAACAAATCCATAATAAAAAGATCGAAACAGCTTGAAATTGTATACGTATGTTAGAGCCATAATCCAGAAACTTCAATTCCATAAATCCGGTAATAACAATAAAAATTGCTGACGAGATTAAAACGTAGGTTGAGGGGGCAGTAAAAATTTTTTTACCAAAGCCATTCTTTACAACTATAATCGTATGTCGAATTAGTAATAGTATTGCCATTGCTACTAATATCAAACATACAATCATTATTAGTCTACCCCCAGTGCTGTTAATCGTTTCATTAAGTGTAGTGATATCAATATTACTAATTGATTTATTAATCTCCGTAACATAATTACTGTTAATTTCCGCAATTGTCGCATTATTAATTGCCAGATTAATTATCGTTTGATTAATCTCTTCGCTAGTAATTACCTCGATCGCTGCATTATTAATTGCTAAAGTAATAATATCTAGTTTATCTCTGTTCACATCAATTGATGCTCTGCTAATCGCTGCAGTAATCACTCCAATATTACTTTTAACAGTCTCAGCAATTGTTACATTATTGATCGTGGAATTTGTTTCACTACCAATTGTTGCAGTAATTACTGTAATGTAACTTTTAGTTGCTTCAATAGTAATTTTTTTAGTATAATTTTTAATTGCGTCAACAACTGCCTTGTCTTTATTAAAATCTAAAGCAATTGATGTAACGAAAAGCAAGAAAAAAGCGAGATAGATAAGAAGCACTATGATGAAGATTATCCGTCCATGGATATGCCACTTAAACTTGACGATGGCATGGAAAAATGGAGACTCAAATATCTTGAAGGAAGCATGTTTTTCATCAAATAACTCATCGTTACTGGACATGACAATCTTAACAAAGGGACTTGTGCCACAAGGAAACAAGATATTATTATCTTTATAATTAGGGAAGGTACATAGACCTGGTAATGGTACATAACACAACGTGACTTGGTGTCGAGGTACCTTTTCAAATCTTGTTTATAATATAATCGTAATTAGTGTATAGATATGAACAGTATCTGGTATAAGGAAATGAAAAAACAAACCTGTCAAATATGGATGAATGTAACGGCCTTACTTTGTGCCTGGGAAATCTATAACCCCAAAGTTCTTCACGAATTGAAAGGTAACTTTCCTTTTTATGAATCTTTTTACTGCCTTCTTCTTGATACCATTCTTCTGGAACCTTAGTGTAGGTGAGCTCTGTCACAAGTTCGTCTATCAAATTTTTATAAGAATTTTCAACAAGAATTGGAAGTAAATGAGAAATGACAAGCATGTATTTGTATTCTTTTTGTTTATTCTTTTTTATACAATGATTAATAAGTTTCCGAATTGAATCATCATTTTTCCACTTAACAGTTGACTCATTATAAATTTCCGGGAAAATGAATTTAAATTGCTGGCTTTCATTTTCAGTAATAATTTTAATTTCTTCCAAGTCAGCTTGCATTTTTCCTTTAACATACATTTTTCCTTTTATATACTCCATTAATGAGTCAATATCTTCTATATCATCTACTATCTTGTCCTTTTCATCATAAAGTATCTTTAAATCCTTTAAATCCTTTATAAAATCCTTTATAAACTGTTCATCTGGGTCACCTAATTTATCGAAATAATCATAACTATATTTCATACTCATCGTAGAAAAATTTTATTAATTGCATTAACCGCGAAAGGACGATATATTGTCTATGCTGAGAGACACAAAATTGTCCCGAACGCAACTCGGCTAGCTGATAAAGCAAGGTATTTTTTTTTTTGTGACACGGAATAACCAATTTTGTCGTTCAGTTTTTTTTATATGATATACCAAATAAATGAAATAACCTGTTTAATTACCGTGACCTGACTTATGGTATTTACTATTTCACCCTAACCATTTTTAGTATATAAATTTAAATAGAATCTTATTTTTAGGAAATTTATTTTTGAATATCCCTTAGAGAAATTGGCATAATTAATTTGTACAATAGTAATAAAATGTCAAAATTTTGTAATACAATTGTGATACTTACTAAAGAGTTATTATAGTAAAATGCCCCAAAAAAAACTCTAATGCAAATTTCAGGGGTCTGGGTCGTAAGCCCGAATGACGTAGACTGTCGGGTCATATGACAGACACGTTTGACAAGAAAAAAGGTGAATCATTTTATTATTTAGAAAAAAATTCATTATGTTAACTTGCCTAATTTTTTCATTTTATGCATTTATTATTTCAAACTAACCAAATTTTGATAATTATGGAATTTTCAAAAAAAAACCTTCCGACATACTAGTAAGATAAGTAAGTTTAATTCTTTAAAATTAACACCAAAATTCATTAGTATGTATTCTACAAGAGAAAACAAACGTAGTCCAATTTTAAAAACCGATGAAATTAAAATTAAATTTAATTGTGATCAAAGTGATTGCATATTGCATTTGTAAAAGCAAAAGATTCAATAACTGATAAGATTATGCATTTTTGGATCAATTGACGTATTTTATTTAATTAGAAATTATTATTTTAGAATTTTTCAAATTTTTTTTCCTTGAATGTTTATTTTATTACACAATTCAAAAAAAAAAATAAGATTATGATGTTTAATGAAATTGTGATCACATGAATTGTAAGATAAAATTTATTATCAAATTATGAAACTTATGAAATACGTATAATTTTGACGTTAAATTATTGCTTATTCATTTTTATTTATTTAATACAATATTTTAGATATAAGTAATCATCATTCATAGGATTTTCCGCGTGGCAGATTTTAACCAAAATTTTTATTGTCTAAAAATTCACGTTTATTTGATATATTATAAGTAGTCAAACAGACGCTGTTTGCTTTCATTAGAAGAAATATTAAAATTTATATTGTTTCAATATACAGTGTGTATCAAAAATAATTGAACTCTAAAATCACGTGACTTTGTCACGTGAAAATTGATCTACAATAATCCAATCAATTTAAGTCAAATGCATATTGTCGATCATTACGCGTATTGTTTATTTACTATTGTTTCGTTCGTTTTGACATAATAAAATTCCTCTCCACAATGTCTTCAAATAAGCTTATTTTACAACGTCAAACTGTTTTGTTTTATTGGAATGAAGGAGTACGTTCCCCAAAAGAAATCCATCGATTAACTGGCATTCCCATTTCAACAATCAATTATAATATTAAAAAATTAAAAGAAACTGGAAACATTTTGCATAGGAAAAAGAGTGGACGACCAAAAATAGCAGCAAATGAGTCATTGCGTGTACTTAAACGGCATATTCGTCAAAATAATTCACAATCTTTACGTACTTTGGCTACAAAATTGTTACAAAATAATATAAATATGTCTTTTAATACAGTGGGAAGGCGGCTGAAGGAACTTGGTTATAAAAATAGTTTACCAATCGGAACACCAATGCTTACAGCAATTCAGAAAGAAAAACGTATTGAATGGGCTCATAATCATCTAAATGACCGTTGGGAAAAAACCTTATTTTCTGATGAGACTGCTTTTCAGTTATTTAGGAATACAATTAAATATTGGTATAAGGGTTCTAGACCAACACGGCCTCTTCCTAAGAATCGACAAAAAATTTTAGCATGGGGTGGATTTTGCATTAAAGGAAAGACAAGTTTATTTTGTTTTTCACAAATAATGGATGCACAATTTTATATTGAAATTTTGCAGCAACATATCCCAGAAATTAGAAGAATGCTTGGGAGAAGATGGAGGTTCCAGCAAGACAACGACCCCAAGCATACGAGTCGGCTTGCAAAAGAATTTCTTCAAGAAAACGTTCCTGAAGTCATTGATTGGCCATCAAACAGTCCTGATCTGAACCCCATCGAAAACTTATGGAGTATTGTTAAACACAATGTAGAAAAACGATTACCACGAAATATTGATGATTTGAAGCGGTATATGATTGAAGAATGGGAGAAAATTCCAGAGAGTTTTTTAATTAATCTTGTTCAATCAATGAAAAAACGATGTGAGCTTGTAATTGAAAAGAATGGGGAAAGAATTTCTTATTAATTTATTTAATTTTTATATCAATAAAAAGCTCTGGTTTTAAGCTTTTAAAAAAATTATTTTATGTCAAAATCCATGCATTATTGACGATTTAATGAGAAAATTTTCAAATTCAATTATTTTTGATACACACTGTATCTGATATTGTAATTTTATAAAATTAAAAAATGTTTATAAAGCAAGGTAATAATAACTATGATATAGTTGGTACGTGCGATACAAAAAAAAAATGTGAATTTATTCATTACATTCTTTAGAGGTATAATTGGATCTTCGTGAATATCACATAAAAAATGCACTTGAAAGTGAAAACTGTTACAACCCGGTTACAGACAATAACGATATGTATTGTTTTAAAGTTCATTCGAAATAATAATATCTTATCGCTTTATTTTTTTAAAAAAAAGAGAGATTCGTAATATTATCGGAGATTTTGCTTAATGAGGATCTGAAAAGAAAACAGAAGGAGATATGGAAAAAATTAAAGAAAAATTTAATATATCGCTTGAAAAAATTAATTTATTGTCCGATTATCGAAACTTCATCAAAAAACATTTAACCAACCAATTCGTTAGAATTTCGATGGACAGAGACGCATCAATTAGTACTTTTATTAACAAATTGTACGTGCAATCAATTAGTTCTACTACGAAGTATTTTTACATTTTTAATTCAATGTTTGTTCTTTTTTACGATACAAAAAGAAACGATCATGATGATTAATTCGAAAAGAAAGATAGTATAATATCTGAATTTACGTTTATCTGCCAATATATTGTCCACATTATTGATTATTTGCGAAGCGAAATAAAAAATGTTCATCTTGCTTGTTTGGTAAGTAATTTGAATTTGAAGTTATTGTAAAATTACTATTTATAATTATTTTAACTTTCAGGAATAGCGTTGAGAGTGTTGCAACAAAGCACCAAAATAATTCTGATAGGCCAAGAAAGTGTCCCGATAATTTCTGGTTTATGAAAAGTAAAAGTTTTATAGGAATGCTATTCTTTTATTGCTGTAATTATACATCGCATTCATTCTTATGACCTTTTATGATCCTAGTCAATCGTTTCTATTGATGTTTGGCCTAAAATAATATAAAAAATTTGTTTAACAATTAATTATAATTTTAATTCCGGCCGGCATTAAAGCTCGGCCGGAACTAGCCGTGTAACCTAGAAAAAAGTTTTCGACTTTTTTGGTTACGAGGTAGTATAAAACATTTTTTTTTTGTAAAGCGAACTGTTTTTTATTTATATGATAAAGAACATACAAACATCATAAAAAACAAGATTTAAGGTTTACCTCCCCCCATACCAAAGCCTTCATCCCATACGATGAAGTTGGTGATATAAAACTTATACCGATCATAGGGAATACACGAAAGTGACCGATTTGGCCTATTTAATGAAAATTCATGATTATTAGCTACTTCGAGGCCAAATTGACCAATTTCAAGGTCAAATTGACTAACTAGTGACAATTACCGGTAGTGATGTAAATATTAAAAGAATAAAAAAAATTCGATTTTCCGTTAAAACCATGATCATCGATCGGGTTTTTTGATCAAAAATCCATTAACCAATACTAACTAACATGTGATCAAAATCAAAATTGAGTACCTTGGTTTTCGCCTCATTTTTCGTATAATAAAATATTTTCTTTTTTAAAAATGGCAAATAAGCAATACCATAGAGGTATAGTAAACTTTTTGAGGTGCATATTAAAACTATACTAAGGCACCAGATAAAAAAAATGTTGTTCGGAAAGTTTGAGTTGTTGATCAGGTCACACAATTTCATCAGCCAATAATTATCAACTCAAACCCGATCAAAATTCCGAACGATCAGGCCTAATATCGATTAGAATCGATTAATCTAAATTGAATCTTGAGTAGTGTTTCAACCCGAAGATAATCCGTTATCTGTCAATCTGATCCGTTTAATATCCGTCACCCATCAATCTGATCCGTTTAATAAAATACAATCTGGATATCCGTAGTGACGGATTGAAGATTATCCGGATATCCTAACGGATCCATCCAGATACCCTTTAATAATCTAAATATATGGAGGTTTACTCCAAAGTTTAAGTGGCCGAAGAACCAAAAACCGAAGGATCTAAAAAAGAAAAACGAAATTAGTGAAAAGAAACAAAAAAAAGTAACGAAAAAAAAGTGAACCTAACCATTGTTTCCGAAGCCAGGTAATCAAAGAACCGAAGGATCTAACGAAATTAGAAAAGTTCGCGCAGATAATCCGTTAGTGATATGATAATCCGGATGATCGCTAGTATATCCGTTTAAAAGAGAGCATAGTAAACATGTAGTGTATGTATGTAGGGTATGGTTAAACATCACATATAAAATTATCACGTGACCATACGTGATACAGAATAGAACGGTCTAGGCCTTTCCTTATTTGGTAATAAACAATGTAGATTTGTATGGAACGCGTGTGAAATTTTGCATACCCTACATACATAGGTATCCATACACTACATGTTATCGTAACACCCCGTTTAAAAAATCCTATCCGGATACCGTAAATGACGGATATCCGTTCACGGATACGGATTGTGGATGAACAGGTTGAAACAGTCTAATCTTGAGATTCGATTAATCGCGATTAGTCGATTCCTAGATCGATTCTCAAAATTAGAATCGATCAATCTCTAAACGGAATTTCAATAAATTGAAACCAGTTTTTTTATCAGATTATTTCTGGAACCAAATCATATATATTAAAATAGTTCTGATATAATGGGAATGAATATATTAGTAAAATCTCGATAATCAAACAAATAGTACCTTCTTTGATAATATGGAAAAATGAATAATTTGAAACACGTGTTACTATAGGAAAATTTTCTTACATAAACACTTTGAGAAAGAGGAAAAATTTCAAATGAGCGTCCATATGATAGTGAAAACGAAATGATAACTGGTGAGTCTTTCAACAAGATAATAGCTCGAAACATACTTCTCGTGATGTCTGAAATATCGCCTTCCAGGCCGGATCCTTCCTTGGCCTTCCTACAGCTCAGATCTTATCTTTATTGGAATGTACGAGCTGTTTTAAGGAATAATATTGAGAAAGGGTCGAGAGTATAGTGGCATAAAAAAATTTTTCGAAGAAAAATTATTTGATATAACAAGAAATAGTTTTTCACGAGGGGAGCTGGGGAAGTTTTATTGATTATTATTATAGTCCAAATTATCTAAGTTATTGAATAAAAGAAAATAGTTCATACATTAATGGTGTTTAGTTTCAACAATATTTCATATTCCTAATTAACTATATTTTTATATGGTTTCAACGTAAATAAGTATTATCTAGATTTTTGACATATGCCTGCTGTGGAAATACAAAAGATAGTAGTATATAAGGTAATGATAAACCTTGCATTTTATGAACAGCATTTTGTAAAGGAAATTGAGTTCGCCTGGCTAAGACCCCATTTACTATAAAGTATGATGTATGATGTATCTTTTTCAACGCTCATTATTACCATTCCAGTTGAAATAAGAAATACAGTTTTTACAAGTGTTTTCAAAGGAGTAGAGACAGTTGGATTTTGATTTACTTTCTTAAATCTGTCATCTGTTATCTTATAAGCGAATAAAAGAGTGAATCACTTTGCTGTCTCATTAAAAAGATTAAAAATAATCTTTCCATTAATTGGGGTGGCTGGGCTAAATCCCCAATTAGCATAACTGATATACCATCAAATCCAATTGGTTTATTATGGAAGTTTTGCAAATAAGTCGCTAATAAATGATAACGTACTTGGTGAAACCATAGTGATTCGTCTATAATAATTACTTTAATTTTTTAAGTTTTTGGCATAAATTTTACCTACTATTATTAAATGTATCGTTAAGAATGAATGATTTGTTCTCCAATATTTTTAGCTATTACTCCTGTTGGTGCCATGGTGCCATTAAAATATAATCAGATATTATGGCGTATAATCCAATGAGTAGCGCATTTGGTTATCATAATCGTCAAATGATCCTTATTAACTTCTATACAAATGAAATATCTGTATCATCTGGATTACAAAATACGTACTTTTTTCATGGATTAGGAATGTTTTTAGCATGGTGTTACGTACAATACTGTACAATACCAATAATTATTTTATTTTAACGTTAAAAATTTTATTAGTGTGTTGTTCCCAACATCAATTTTTATCGTTCGATTTTTCAAACACACCGATAATTACTTGAAGATTCATCGTTCTATACAACTGCTTGCTAGTGTTTCGGTATCCACATTCGGTGCAGCAGCAATAATGTTTATTAATATTTTTTTTACTTAAAGGATGGGATTAATTGTTTATTTCATGGTATTTTTCCAGTTAGGTTTGGGATTAACAGCTACATGGGGGCAAGGTACCATTGTTTCGGTTAACCAAGGATATCCACAATTTTTCAAGAAGAACTCATAAATGTTTTGAAGCTGTTTTACTTTTAGCTTCTTGGTGAATTTAATTATTAAGTTTCTATAATTTTAATTATTATATAATATAAATTGTTTATTGACATGATTTTTATTCTTTTTAGGGTTGGCATATATCTTTATTAATATTTTGTAGTTGATTAAATATCATCTAATACATATTAGTAAAAATCATGATTATGGACAAAGGGATAGAAAAACTAATATGTATTTGTTATTTGGTAATAAACGTATCGAAGATGTTATTGATTAGAATAGTACGCATTATTAAGTAGAGGAATACTTACGGTTAATTTTATTCTCTCGGAACTTCCTAAAAATTGGACGGATTTAGAAGGAAAGATCACGCCATCTATATTAAAAAAATTTGGCTTGAAGTTACTACACCTACATCAACTACATCACATGATAAAGAATACGATATACTTACTAAATCTCCAACAAAAAATTGACAATATCAATTCATCTCAAATAAATTCATCTCAACCACCATCATCATCATTACCACAACAAACTTATATTGAAATAATTGATGATTCAATATATGAAAGTCCAACTGAAATTCATCAAAATGTACGATCAACACCTATTTCTCAATATCCATTAAATTATTAACAAAACAAACATGGTGACAAAATATCTATAACTATTCCATCTATTCCAATCTAAGATTGTAATGTATGGTCCAACAGAAATAATGACGACCGTCGTTGAACAAACGTTAATAGAAATGGGTTATCCTCAACAAGATTATATTATATAAGTATAGAATAATTAATTAACTAATAATGATGTTTTGGAACATTTCATATTTGACAATTTTTTTTTTTAAATCAAAAATAATGCATCACATATATCACAAATAAGAATTCCATTTTCATCTTTAAATAATTCAACATACTATGTGTACATCATGGATAATCGTATTTAACAATTTTTTAATATTCAAATTTTCACTTTAAGATAGGGCAACGTACTATGTGTACATAGAAAAATTTCACCCTATATTGAATGATATCTATCAAGTACTAATCAGGCATTTTTTGCCGTAAATCTAGATCATTATTAATTTTGACCGTCAAGTAATCGCTGGTTGAAACATAATGTGTCCGAGCCAGAATTTTATCGTATTAAATCCATCAGGATCGGTAGCAAATCGCAGAGACATACGCGTAAAAAAAAAGTCTCCAGAAAGGTGATGGTATCATACTACACAAGTGGTTTACCCTAGAACTTGAACAATAAAGATTTATTTTTTGTTTTTTTTTCATTTTTTTTTTGTTTTTATTTTATTTTTTGTCAGTTATTTTTTTTCTTTTCATTTCTTTTCATTTTTTTTCATTCTTTCTTCATGTTTTTTCTCATTTTTTTTCATATATATATATATTTTTCATTTCTTATATTTTTTCCATTTTTTTTTTATTTTTTCCATTTTAATTTTTTTATTTTTTTATTTTTTTCTCACTTTTTTTTAAACCCTTACTGTAATGGTCCTTTGGAATGCCACTGATGATATATGACACCATGCATACGAGCCAGGTGCATTAACCCTCCTCCGGGAAAGCCAGTTTCTCATATATACTCCCTTTCAACTTTTTTTATCTGTAAGCCTGTATCATTAAAACTATGCAAGCAGGGAGCGCATGCTTACCTTAATATAGGTCTACCGTAAGTCTTAATTCGTAAATACAATCCACACCGTATTACATTCTTTAGAAAATTTGAGATTATATCTTTACTTTCAACCTTTGTAACATCGACCTTAAACGTTGAGTTTGAGTATTGTTTTGTATTGCTTTGTGTTTTTTCATTGCCAACCAAGAAAGAATTGTCGTGAATCTTTCCTGGAAATAAAAAAAATAAAAAAGAAAATTTCATATTAAATATATTTTTCCATAAGTACGAGTTTAATTTCTCTGAGTTCGTGAGTTCGTTATATGAATATATTTATTTGAAGTTTTTGATAAAAAATGAAAATGAAGTATTGAGAGAATATATTTTTCCATAAAAGTACGGAATATATTCCTCTAAGTGAGCTCATTATATGAATATGTTTATTTGAAGTTTTTGGAAAAAAAATGAAAAATGAAGTATTTAGAAATTTGAGGGAGTTTGGAGGTATATTTATACTTTTTTAAAAAAATCTTTTACACAGTAGACGATATGGGAACTTCGATGTACAAAATTTACAAGGTCAAGATTTGATATTATCTGGTTCAGGAGTAACTCAAGTGTTTATATATTTACTATATTGACTCATAAAATCTTGAAATCTTGATAAAAAAAAATCTCTTTTTTAAAAAAAAGTAAAAAAAAAAATGTAAAAAAAAAAGTTTAATACATCAAATTAAAAAAACTTTTTATAAATTGCGTAATATCATAACAGAATCTAAAATATCATCTCATTAATCAATTACAAGATTTGTTACCTTTCAGTTCTTTCAGTTATAGTATTACAAGATCCTACTTCTGAGAGTTTATAGTAAATGTAAGATAAAATTTGTAATTATGTAAAATAATCTTAGTTCTCAAGATTAAATTTAGGGGTATATATATCGATCGTGAGTCACATTTATCACATCGATCGATTCTAATTTTCTAATGTATTAGATCTGGAAATCTTTTTAACTACCAAACTACTATCAAATTAAAAAACTTTTTTATTTACATTGTGACGAAAAAAGATAAGAGATTAAAAAAATGTAATTACTGTATTACGTAAAGTTATAGTTTTTATAAAAAAAGGCAATATAGGCAAACCAGCTACTTAAAGAAACATGACCCATTGTAACATTGATACATAAATAATAGCTTTTGTATTTAAATAGACTTTTCTATGTGCGTATTATGCAACAAAATCCTGTAATAAAAACACGTTTACTGTAGATATTATTTCGTAAGTTAAAACAATTTAGTTTTTGCTTTATTACTGTAACTCGTTAGTTAAGTACAGAAATGCATTTGCCATTACGATAAATATATAGTTTTAGGTTGGGCCGCATGATTTAATGTCCCGTGACCCGTATCGACCCAACCCGTCATACCTTTTAACCTGAATATTTTATATTTAAATTTTATTTTAAATGCAATCGACCCGGGTTATTCGAGTCAAACCATCCAGGTCAAGTTCGAATATAGTTAAGCTAACCAACTATAGAAATTTACAGGCTCTTAAATTTACACCACTCATTTTTTTTACTATGAGAAATGATTTACATCATAATTACATCATTTACGCCAATTTCAACTATTACTCGTATAAAAAAAAAATTGTTTTTTCCCATAAATAATGACAAAAATTACTCGGATTATAAATACGGAATGGGCGACCTTCACCGAAGACTCACTGAACTTAGAAGATGCTTTGATGACGGATTAATAAATCAGGATAAATACGATTCAGCTCGTGATGAAGTAATAAATTTCTGGATAAGTGAGTTAAGAAAAAACTTTACTTTTACTACAAGAGAAATTTTTAAGTTCTTGCCTTAAATATCATTTAACCAATAGCGAATCCAAGTGTACCAGAAAGTTCATTCTGGCAAAAGTTGTACGATAAGGCAGTAGGACTCAAAAATTGGTTGAAAGATATAATTAGACCAATTCTCGAACGTATTAACCGTTACCTTATCGGTAATTAAGAATGATATATTTCCAGCATTCCGTGGTGAGACAACTCGTATATTTAACGTACGTTTAAAAAACATATTGCAGATTTCACTTGTCGGTTTACTTGAAATTCAAAAGTAATTTTAATAATTTTAACCCTCTTTTTTATTAAAAGTTTTCTTTTCAATCATTTACCGGCGTGTCCATAATGACTGAAAGACGTTGCATTTGTTGTTGTGATGTTCGTTATCAAATGTAATAATATCTCTGCAGTTAATCTTAGAGAAGAAAGTTTCTTGTGACATACGGTAGTAAATAAAAAAATAAATTTTAATTAAAAAGCCAAGCGCGTTTAAATAGGTTTTACGAATTGTTTGAATTTCAATACAAGAAAATCTGTTACCTTGAATCTTTAATAAGAGATATACATCACGCACACATATATAAACATCAAAACGCCAGACTAATTTAAATTTCAACCAAACCTAAGTCCGATTTATAAAACTATCATATATATGATTACTAAAATACATTATATGACTCAATGCTAAAAAGAACAAAACAATTTATTGGTTAAAATGTTAGACAAACATATAAATAGGATCAATAATTAAAAACATTTGCCCTTTCTCAAATTACTTACGATTTTTTGCCTACACTTAGTGTATTGTCTTCCAGGGTTTCTTCACAGGTCTTATGTGCGATATATGATATTTCTGACCTTGAAACTCTCTGGGTACTTTAGTGGCCTCCTATCTTTAATTGTGATAAATTTTTGAACTGGTGAGAAAAATTAAGTGAACTTTTTCATCACCAAGAACCTTATCTCCAAAGACTCATGAACCAAAGCCTACTTAAAAAAACTAAGATTATAGTGTTTTTCTTCTTTTTCTCTTACTGGTAAGGCGTTAGGTTTCTCCTCCTACAGTGATAGTTGAACGATGCTTTACTTCCGAAGATTAATATCAATTCGTGATATGCCTCAGAATTTCACGCTAGGCATTAATTGGAGGACCACATACAAAATTTATCGAATTAATTATTTATAAAAAAAGCAGCATCAACTCAACAAATTATCCGAAATATACTAATAATTCTGATTTGACAATAAATGAATCTATAAAAAAAGTAAAATAATATCAAAAAAGAAAATTTATTAATAATTTACAGACTAAACAGTTTTATATATTCTCAAGTAAAAAATGTATATCTGTAATATTTTAAGATGGGCAAAAGAATCTTGATATGAGTAAAAGATTTCTATATCGAATTAAAAAGAAAACTTTACGTTAAATATTTTTACCAACTAGACATAAGTAGTATTTTTTTAAAAAAAACTATGTATTATTATTTATTGTATATATATATTTTTTGCTTTACAAAAAAATCTTATAAATGTACTATAACATCTTTTACTAAAAATGCTGTAGGTGTGCGCTTTCGAAAGCAATAGATAAAATTAAAAATATGATGAAATATAATAAAATTTATTACCTATCGGATCTACCGATTATCGGGATATAATCAAAGAACACCGATGTATGAGTAACACGGGTCACTGTAGCGATCAATAAGTAAAAAGGTAATTTATAAATACAGTAGTTGTTATCAGATTCAAGAAAACGAAAAGGAATTAAGAAATTTAACGTTCACCCTTATTAGGAACCGCACTTAACATACTTCCTCCAACATCCATTAAGTATGCGTGTGAATGAGGATCCTTATCATGGTCCTGCCATATAAGAGAAGATTTAACGGCATCCCTCATTATAATTTAACCGTTAAATTGTAATGATTTGGTATCTTGAGATGACGCATGTGTTATCAGTAAGTAACAGGTCTCTTACCTCATTCTTTAAGTCTTCTTTTGAACATGGTTGAATAGTAGCAGGATAAGGTCCTACAAAATAAACTTGGTACTTTGATTTTATAAAAAAAAAAAGTTATTTTAAATATTTAAGTCGCTACAATATCTTTTATTTCAAGATGAAAGTTTCTTAACCATGATTTTTAGGCATAGAATGAAATTATCTATTTATAAGTAGACACGTTATAAACGCATAACTTGTCAATATTAAATGTTTTACGTTAATGAAATTATGAAATTGTAAAGAAAAGAAAGATAGTAGACAAGCATTATTATCATAAAAGATGGCGGTGGCTCAATTATCATATGGTTTAAATAAACAAATAAACGTGTAACGCGATTTATACTGCGCCTTTTATAAATTTGTTTTTTATATGGTGATATGGTGGGAGTATAAAAATGAAGTTTACCACTAATTTAACATTAAAATTCCGAGATGATATTATTATACAATTGTATAAATATAAAGATCCGATATAGTAAAGTAAAAATAAAATATTTTACATAAAAGAATACGGGTGGAAAAATCGGAAAATCCAATATAAGGATCATTCCTAGGTCTCTAAAGATTATTCTTCTCGACTCTAAGTACTGAAATCATTTTGAATAGAAAAAACTGTTTTTCATATTTTTTCCCACGCAAATAAAATAATTATTTTTTTTTGTATTTTTGTGTATTCTCTCTCGCTTCTTTCCCTTTCCTTTCCCTCTCGTTTCCCCTTTCCCTCTCGTTTTCCCCTTCCCTCTCGTTTTCCCCTTCCCTTTCGTTTTCTCCTTCCCTTTCGTTTTCCTTTCTCTTACCTTTCGTTTTCCCCATATCTTCCTTGTCTTCCTACGTTTTCCTTCTTCAAGAGTTGAAATCTTTGGCTCATTATTATCATAATACTTTGGAATTTTAGAAGTATGAAAAGAATAGAAAGGTGAGAAACATTAGACTAGACTAATCTACTTAAGTGAAGTCAACCAATGGACCTGGTCATTAAAATAGAACAAGTGGATGCAATGATAAGGGAAGTCACGGCAACTCTATTGAGCTGGCATGTCCATAAATCTATGATGGATACTGCCTCACGTCTATTTTAATGATGTCTAGGAGAGAAGTTGGTGGTGTGAAGCAATGACCTATTGCTGTGTCTTTGTCAGATCACTTGATGAATCATGAAACTAGGTGCCGCTGTTCACCAACTTTTTTGGAGACTGTGAAGCTTCTATGTTATGCTCACTTAGCTGGCTAACTCCATTTACTTTTTTTTTAGCCTAAATTAAAAAAAAAATGAACATTGCACCAATTCGAGATGAGCAGAAGGAAATGAGAAACTCTACAACAAAGAAACTGACGCTAAAGTTGGTATGTTATATTATTAATCATAGCGTGTCACGATGCATCAGCAGTGCATCACGTTATTTGTTTCTGACTTTAGAACTGTGGGTATAAATAAGTTCAAATTGTAAATGGGTTAGAAAATTCTATGTATTAAAATTTTAATCCAACTGATAAATAAAGTAACTTGATAATTTATTAAAATATTTAGATAAAGTCAATTTTGGTTATCCTCATTTTTCACACCCAACCCGCTAAAATTAAAAAAACTTTCCCATTGGGAGGAAAAACTGATTATTAAATATTGTAAGTTCATGCAAATTTTACATTATCGTTATCTATGTATTAGCATAATAATAAAATTATTGGATAGTAACGGAAGTTTATTATAAAAATTGCATGAACGGTCTCGTCAAACCGATAATAATGTTCAATAACCGGTTTTTTTTAAGAAAATTTTAGAATTATGGGATTTCAAAACAAATGAAAGGTTTTTTAAAAAATCTAACGTAGTTCATAACTGTCTTTGTGGTTATTGTTGGTTATTGTTACTAGCTAACTTAGGAATACAGTGACTTGTATCACAAAAAAAATGAATCAATTTTTTCTTCTAGAACAGTTCTGCAGACTTTAGATGGATTTTAAAAGCATTTAATATCAAGTGATTTTTTTATTTACATAAAAAATTTTTAACTTAAAAAATAACCAATTTGTACGAAAATTTTAACCCATAAAATTATTTAAAGTGGTATTACATTTAGCATTGGGTGTCAAATGTTCAACATCCAATCTTAAGAATTAAGAAATTTCCCGATTATGAGTGAGAAGAAAATAGGTCATTAAGCTTTCTAGGACGCCAAAAATGATTGATTACCAGAAGAATTCTGGTTATTATTTCCGATTTTTAGAAAATTGCGGATTTGAGTCAAGAGATTATTTAAAGGTAAAAATGTATTTTTATTAATTTTATTTCTTCTATAATACGAATATAAAAAGAGTTTAGAAGGAAATAAGTTAAATTACAACAGAAAAATTTATAATATCGGTATTCGTTAATTATAATCCGCTTGATGATCTTTCAATTCAGTATTTCAGTTTAACTTTATATTTATATTAACTCTGCCATTTATATACAGATTGGCTCTTTTAATAAAGACTTGTCGATTACTGTATCTTAGTATATCGAATAATAACGTATGAACAGAGTTGTAGACTCGTATCATTGACTTAAAAAATTATAATATCAATAATTTACATCAAAGATTATTTAAAAATTAGTGACACAATAAAATATACGGTAAATTATATAATATTAATTGATGCGTTGAAATTTTCGTCGTTTAATTTTTTTTAATATCCAAAGAATTTTTAAATCAAATAAACGCTTCCGTAAAATTTATTTTATTATTAATTCAATAATATAAATCATATAATAACTTAGTAATATATTATCATCAGTGTTTGTTGAACCATCTGTGTACGGACAGTTTTTTTTCGAAAAACATATATTTGTAGCTAACACTAGATTCTTTTAATACTCTACGTTCAAGTATCTTTTATTTTCTGAAGCAACACGAATAAAAGATGTACGAATAAGTTGATCCTCACCGTGAACTAATACATGCGAGTTAAGAATCCATACTCTTCATAAAAATAATGTAACAACTGAACCAAAAAATCATATGAACATTTGTATCGCATCAGCATTTCATAATATTCCTCATGGCTTTGATCTTTCTTCAAATATTTGAGAATTAGACCAAATATTATAGAAGGAACTATGCCTGAATACGTTGAACTAATGTACCCTCCTCTTTCTCCTGTCGTGTAAATCATGTGGATTATGTGAATAAAGTGAATAAAGAGGATAATGAAAAAAAAAAAGAATTATTTACGATTTATCGAGAAATCCTTAGTCAATATAAAGTAAAAGAGTAAAAAAGCATTCGCGAAAATTTATAAATTATAATGAATGATACAATTTTTGCGAACAATCTAATTCCATAACTTTTTAACCAAATTTGTCGTCGTTTCATATGAAGGTCAGAAGAATAATAGTGTTTTTTACAAACTTGTATTGTACGACTGATTGAAAATCGTAAATAAAAAACTTTATATTTTTCATTTAAAATGATAAGAAAGCATTGAAAAGACTTCAAATCAAAAAATATAATATAAGCTTACATAATTTTTTACGTAAGATATTTCGGAACCCTTTTTTACCATAACTAGATGCTATAATATTATTAAATGTATTTTATTTCATCCCTTAAATGGAAAAAAACAAAGTATACTCAATGAATAATTTATTCTACCAAATTAAGGTATTTTTTAAATGATCAATAGTAAATGCAGATCTGGGGACCTTAAACGTATCTGTATTAATAAATGCGAACACTGAAAATCATCGGAGCTCATTAATTATTTACTTTAAATTACTTCTAATAAAGGAAATATATATATGTATTTATTTTGATATTCACTAGCATTATTAGACTTTTCGGTAACAGGTCTTATTTAAATCATGGACTCTGCAGTCTTGGACCCAGTCCTATCCTATTTTATAAGGACCCGATTCGAGAACCATTCTAGAACCGATCTAGCACTTTGTCCTACAGTATTTTGAAATCCAATAATAATGATGCGCTCTTGTATCACGTGACAATAAAGCATAAACATAAATAATTAAATTAAACTTGTAATCAATTGGCTAATTACATTTATAATACATACAATGCATACATGAAATTAAGCAGCGCGTTTGAAACTTGTTATTCTGGGTTAGGGATTCTGAGAAATAAAGGTTTGTCACGCATAAAACTTTATTAAGTCGAAAGTCATATGGATTTTTAAAAGGATTTATTACTTATCTTATTGCTTTTTGATATGAAACAAGATTAAAGCTTAAAAAACTTATAATGAATCTTATTATATAATATACTATTGTTATACAAGAAAATAATAAATAAAATTAAGTAAACATTTAATTTTAGCTAAAAAATTTCAAGGAAAAAACGAATGTACCGATGATCCAGAGGGTAAAATTAAAGATTCAGGACTACTGTCATTATGAAAGTTTGTCCCGTTAAATAAATCATTTGCGAAAAGATTATCTGTAATTTGCGGTGTAGTTATTCGAGCAATTCGATCAATAGTATCGGAATTAATAATTTGCGAATTACGAATTTGATTTTGATTTATAAATCGTGATGTACGGAGTGCTCTTCGACTATAATTTCTTTGTATTTGCTTATTTCTTGGAGACATTGAAATAAAAATGAATTAAATGTAGATGGAAAATTCAATTATACAGTTTATCTTACTTTAACGTGTTTAATTAAATTAATACAATATTAATAAATATTAATGCGAATTTCTAAGATGAAACAAGGAATTTACCAAGGATTTTTGAGCTTTTTATAAAAAAAAATTTCTAAAATTCTTATCAAAAGATGCTAAAAAATTTTAAACTTGTTACACAAATTTTCACAAAATGAAAAAGAAACTAACCAATGATGGACGTTTTTTTTAATGTGCTTAAATATTCTAACTATAACGAGTTTAAATGAGACATGTGTTCAAACAATTCCGAAGCAGTCCAATTGTAAATGGGACTTTTATAAATCAATTTCTTTCCTCCGATTCCTAAATCTACCACAAAATCGTTCATTCGTGTCGATCAGAGAGATCAATATATAAACGAAGTTTTAACGAGACATGTATCCAAACAATTCGAAGCAGTCCAATTGTAAATAGTACTTTTATAAATCACTTTGTTTTCTCCGATTTCTAAATTCACCTAATTCGTATTATGGCCAAAGAAATCGTTCATTCGTCATTAGTTATTTAAGACCGAACGTGAGAAATCAGGTGAGAGAACTTTTTTAGTTATATAGATTATTGTAAAAAGTAATAATAACAGATTTAATTTTAGTTAAGATTCTAATTTTAGTATCATTTGTTTCATTGTTATTCCATCGTGGTATTTTATAAATAAATGTGAGCTAATCTTGATTCTTAAAAATGTGTGGTCATTTTATCGTGCAGGTCTTTAATGTATACTATTTTAGATGGTTTAGAATACTATGATATCAAGGTCATGGGACAAATAACTGTGAAAGAAAACTCTGTCGTGTTTGTCGTCTGACTGCTTACGTGGAACTTTATTTATTAAAAAATAATGAACTATTAGAAAGGAAATTTACAAAGATACAAAGACGGCTTCACATGACTTTCTCACCATATACTGTAGTTAAAGGTTATATATATATATATGTATACTTTTTTAACGCATAACAGTACAACTATTTTTAACAATAAATTTAGAAAATATCCATTAATTAAATGCGATATTAGATTTCTTAACATTTACGTAATTACGTTTAATTATAATAATTTGTTAAATTTATTGAATAATATGAACGTAACGAACTATTCATAAATTTCTTCAACATATGACACATTTCAATAATATTATCTTTTTGATCCTTTGTTATTAAATTATAAATCATTTGTAAATCTCTATCATCTGACACCTGTTAGGCACATGACTTAAATAAATGAATCCTAAAAAAATTTATAACTAACTTGGTTAATTACTTCCGGAAAGACGGGTACTTTTTACTTTTTTTGGCAATTTGGCAACATTGACAAATTATTTTTTATTTTTATTTTTGGGCAACATTGACAAAATGATTATAAAATTCTGGTAAAAAAATTACGGATTCTTTTTTTCTTTTTTCCCTTACATGGTTTCGTGTAACAACATGATCCTTTCGTACCAGTTTTGGGAAAAATGTTACGGAAGGTTCGGAATTCATTCAAACGATACGTTCAAATGATCGGATAAATCCAAAAATAGTACAGATCTACATTGCGTATACATAATAAATATCCGTACCTTCATTCTTAGAAGAAAAAATTTTCCTTTATTATTATGGCTGCGAAACACTTAATTTCAGAATGTTTAGAAAAGATATTTTCAAACCTTTTAGATAATAATAATAATAATCGTAATCATAAATCAACCAAAGATTTACATTCTTTACATTCTTGCACATTAGTTTCAAGACATTGGTGTAGAATTTCAACACCATTCTTATATTCTTATCCATTTCATTATTTTTATCATCGTAATTCGAATAATTCGAACAAATCATCTTATTTTAAATTGATTCGTACATTATTAGGTTGTATTCCAAAATCTGAAATTGAACAAATTATATCAGTAACGGATTCTTCTAACATACAAAAATTATTATCTAATTCCTTTCGTTCTAATAAAAAATTTACATCATCTTTTGATATTTCAACAACATTTAATTATGTTAATTTCATAAGTGGTTTAGTTGTTGATGATGCATTACTTTCTGATACATTATTATTTTACTTTCGTGAAATATGGTTACCCCCTTACATTTCAAATATTAAGACACAAAATAAATTCTCAAAAATATCAATTTCAATAATAAATCACCTATTAAAATATATTTTAAAACATTGTAATAATTTAACAGTATTAGATCTTCCATTCATAATAAGGAATAATGAAATTGGATTTGATATGATTAAATCATTAATTTATGAGGATTATATTGGAAAAAATAAATTGAGAAATTTAAAAGAATTATATGCAAATAGTGTAATTAAAAATAACGAAAAAAAAGATCTTTATTTGGTTCTTTCGAATAATATTTGGAATTTAAATTTATTATATAATGAAGGATTCAATTCTGTTGATTCATTATGTCGATTCATTTCTTTACAAAAAAATTTGAAACATATTATATTATCAGAATACGTATGTGAATTTGAACGTGGATATCGTGATTATAATTCCGTTTTTAATTCATTATCTACACAATGTGAAAGTTTACAGATATTAGAATTTAAATATTTAACATTTAATGAAAATTCTTTAAGATCTTTATGTTTACTTAAAAATATTAAAGAATTAAAAATATATGAATGTAAAGGAATAGAGGATAATTTAATCTCTTGGGCAAAAAATCTATTAAAACTTGAAGTATTCGAATTTGTTAAATGTTATAATTCAATTGTTTCGGAAGAATTTTTAATTCAATTAATTGAAACATCCTCAAATACATTATTAAAATTAATTATAAGTTATAAAAGAAAAGGAAAACAACTCACACAATTATATAAACATATATCAATTTATTCAAATTCTTTAATATATTTAGACCTTCCCAAAATTTATCCTGATGAATTAATTAAAATATTTGAATCATGTATTAAATTAATTTATATTTGTACAATTTTATCAGATGACGGAGATTGGGAAATGAGTTTTAGAAATTTAGGAAAATTTATTCCAAAAAATTTACAAAAAATTATGTTTAAAGAGATTAACGCTTATATTTTAAGTGGAAAGGCATTAAAATGTTTTTTTGAAGATTGCAGAAATAATAATGGAAATTTAAAATATTTAGAAATAAAAGGAAAGTTTATTTTTGGTCAACATTATTTTGATATTGCTAAAGAATTTGATATAGAATTAAAAATTCAAACTTTCAAATCACCATAGATAGTTAGATAGTTAGATAGATATATATATATATATTATAGAGTCATTTCATAGCTGGTTCTAGTTACAACAATAATAGACGCCATAAATTTCACGTCTGGTTCGATTTTTATAGAAAAGAAAAAATTTAAATTTTTTTTTTGTTTATTTTAATAATAAATAAAATCAATTTTGATACGTGCGTCAATGATTTAAAAATGTCTTGTACGGTAAAATGTGATTTAAAGGCCCAATTCTAACCTGAAAAGTTTAGGGTGGGAGATATCTAATTTTTGATAAAAATTTATCGGATCATAAAATATATGACCGGTCTTATTTATAAATCTCTTTATAGATTTAGATTTTTTACTTGTCGTATTTCTTACAATGAGAACACTCTAATACTAACAAATTTTTTTGCCAGCCAGAATCCTTTATTTGGAATAATTGTAAAAAAAACTCACAATCAGGTGAGTCTCATTATTTTTTATTATTAGTACAAACAAAGGACTTTTATGTATTAATGTGCAACAGATTTAATGTACCACATTATGAATATTATGAAAAAATCTCGGGTATTTTCGGACCGTTCGGAGTTGGATCATTCAACTCCGAATCATTTCATTTCTTGGCAATCAAATCATATTATTAAACAAACTTGCTTTATAGTTAAATACGTCACGTTCCACAAACATGTGGACGAATAACAAAAAAACCAGTGTTATTTATTATAAAAAGCAAAACTGTTTATTTCTTGGCATAATTAATTAAAAAACAAGAAAAATAAAGGTCATTTTACCAATGAATCAACTTGATAAAATTCTTTATTTTTTTTTCCCCAACAAAATTTATAAATATTTAAATTCTTTTTACTACGTATATATTCCTTTATATACCGTGCTTATATGTATGCATAAAATACATATTTCAATAAGCAGCATTAAAGCCGCATAAAAAATTTGGAAAAGATCGTCGAACAAATACGAGTTTATAAAGAACATTTGTTCAACAAAAAATAATTGACTCAAAAATAAACGTTGATAGCGAAAATCTATTTTTTTTACTTGATTTAATTAATTAATTAACCATGGCAGCTTCAATTTTACTTTCAGAATGCTTGGAAAAAATTTTTTTGTACCTTGTTGATGATGATGATACCTTTGCCACCATGTCGGCTAAATATTTATACCCTTGTACATTAGTATCGAGACATTGGTGTAGAATATCAACACCATTCTTATATACTTACCCATTTCATTATGTAATTTATTCTGATTCTCATATTTCAAAAATTTTTCAACTCATTCGTACTTTATTAAATTGTATTCCAAAATCTGAAATTGAATTAATTATAAATTCAAATTTTTCTCATATACATAAATTATTCTCCCGTTCTAATAAAAAACCTCCTTTATCAACTTATCCATCATCAACATTTAATTATATTACTTTTATTCATGGTTTAATTTTTAATGAAACGTTTACTGATTCTTTTAAATTATTTCATTATCGTAAAATATGGTTACCTCCTTATATACCAAAAAATAATACGACGCAACGTCGTTTTTCAAAAATTTCAATTCCAATAATGAATTATCTTATAAAATCTTTATGTAAAAATTCTAATAATTTGCAAATATTAGAATTTCTATTTACAATACAAGACAATGAATTTTTTAATAGTACCATTGAATTATTAACGTTCAAGGATAGAAATGGTAAAAGTAAATTAAGCGATCTAAAAAAATTAAATTATATTAGTAAATATGAAGATCAAAAAGATCTTTACTCTGCTCTTTCAAATAATATTTGTAATTTAAGTTTACTTTGTAACGAAGGAATCAATTCCATTGAAAAAGCAAATTCAATATCTAGATTTATTTCTTTGCAAAAGAATTTACGACATGTTATTTTATCAGAACGTTATCATTATATAAGAAATAGTTTGGATGATAATTATAATATCGTTCTTAATTCATTATCAACTCAATGTGAAAGTTTACAAAAATTATATTTTACAAATTTATCATTTGGTAAAATAAATGAAGAAATTAAAAGATCTTTATGTTCTCTTAAAAATATTAGAGAATTAAAATTACATGAATGTAAAGAATTAAATGATAATTTAATTCCTTGGGCGGAAAGTTTAACAAAACTTGAAATTTTCGAATTAGTATTAGATGAATATACGAACGTTTCAAAAGAATTTTTAATTAAAATTATTCAATCTTCTTCAAATACTTTAACTAAATTAATTATAAATTATGGAAGGATAAATAATCAAGATTGTCAATTATTTAATCAAATTTCAACTTATTCAAATTCTTTAATTCATTTAGAACTTCCTAAAATTTTTCCAAGTGAATTAATTTCAATAATTAAATCATGTGATCAATTACAATATCTTAGTATAATATTATCGGAATGTGATGAAGATATTTTATGGGGAGATTATTTTAAAAATTTTGGTAAATTTATTCCAAAAAAATTACAAAAAATTCAATTTAGAGTTATGAATAATTTATTATTTAATAGTAATGATTTGAAACTTTTTTTTGAAGAATGTGTAAATAATGGTAGCGAATTAAAACTCTTGGAAATTTTTGGAAAGTTGGGTATAACAGAAATTAGTCAAGAGTATTATGATGTTGCTAGAGAATTTGGTGTTCAATTAATCAAAAGGAGAAGCATTGATTTTTTTATGTAATTGTATATAATTATTAAAGAATTACGTCCGTACATTTTACTTTTTTTTTTCGAGTCGATCGGTATACGAATTTTTAGACGAAGGATTGTAAAGCAATTGTAAATAATCTTAAAAGCTTAGGTATTATTAATTTTACCGAATTTTACTATTAACTCGGTATAGTAGAGGTGAAAAAAGCGAAAAAAGTGTAAAGATTTTTTAATAAATTACATTTATTTTTATTTTTTATTTTATAAAATTGTGCGTTATATATTTACTGACTTTTGAACACAAAAAATTTCTCAGCATCACGTGTAAAGTCTTATCGAGACGTTACTTAAAGTAAATTTTGCATTGAAAGATAGAAAATTATTCTGTTTTATGGGAGGATTTTCTATCTCTTCTATTTTATTGCAGTCGTCCGTTTCCTTACAGTCTGAACAAAGTTTTTGAGATTTCCTCCTAGTTATCATGTTACTTTTATTAATTCTTTGAAGTTCTTTGTTCGTAATTATTTTATGGTGACATTGTAAAACGATTATTATATTAAAAGCTTATTATTACGGAAAGATCATAGAACGATCAAGAAAAAATCGATTTTTTAACATATTAATTCGAGAATTAGACGTAAATTATTGATCGACATTTTATATTATTAGGGCCGTAGAAGCATCAAGTGTAAGAGAGGCTTTATGCGAAAAGTAAATTAATTTTGCACATTTTTTATATCAGTTCAAGGAGTAATCGAATTACGGAAGCTCAACTGCTACGTGTCTTACTTTGTCATGTATAAATGTGATTCAATTGAGTGCCGTTCGATGATCAGAATCCCGTTAAACTCGACGGCTACAATCCCGATAAAAATCTCGAAACTACATTTACGTTCATTATTATCACGACATTTATATACATTATTTAATTTTATATTATTACTTTTTAATACTTGTAATAATTTTATTAATATTTAAAAAAAATTAATATTTTTTTGTTAATATTTAATAATTTTTTATAATATTTCGCAAAAAGAAAATGTTTTTATTTTAAAATTAATGATTTTTATTAATCTTTAATGGGTAAAGCCCTGCTTAAATCTCGCTTTTATTCCAAAAAAGGATATTTTTTATGCGATCATTTAATTCTGGTCAGAATTAAATACGTCATGTGACTTAACGAAAAAATAAACCGAAAAAAATTTTGTCGAATAAGTCCAAAACCATCTTTAGTGCTTTAAGTAAACTTGTGGAACAGGCAAAAATACACATACTGTACAATTTTTAAAAAAAGTTTTAATATTATGTTATAAAATGCGAGATTTAAGCATCATACAGGGGTGCGAGATACACATTATATTTAATAATACATTACGAAAATTATATTTTTTAATACTTTTTCGTATATGCGCTCCCCTCCCTTTTGGCAATTTTTAATAATTCGCCGATCTTTGCCAAATTTCCCAATTCTCGATTTTTTGATTTTTTTACATTTTTGGTGCAAACCTTTATGTACCTTTATGTACCTATTGTGACACTTTTAAAACCCATATCTGATATAGTATACGTATTTTTGCCTGCTTTACAATTTTATTTAGTATATTAAAAGGCTTTTATATGGGGATGCGATATTTCGCGAGTGAGATAAAAAACAAAACCCTTTTTATTATATTATTATATGTAAAATTCTTCGCAAAATTAATTTTATTTTAAAAATTAATATTTTTACAAGTATTATTTATTATTAATGTGTAATTATTTTTTAAAACATTTCGCAAATTTTGAAAGTTTTATTATAAAAATTAAATTAAAAATCAATCTGCATTTGACATTAAAAAGGATAATGAGTATCGGGATAATGAATGTCGGGAATAAAATACGGTTTCGAGATTTTGAATTTTCGGGTCAGGAACTCAGGATTGTGAGCGTCGGGTTCGTGTTGTGACGGGCGTCGAGATTCGTAGCAAATCCGATTCAATTTAGTTTAAAACGTACTATAATCAATAAATACTACTGTACTTTTTGGGTTACAAGATAATTCAATCGATTGATTGAATTGTACTTGCGTAAATAAACGTGTTTCCGTTTTCGAATATTCAAAAACGAGAACAATAACCTTTTTTATAAAATTTAATAATTAAATCACTCTTACATCGTGATCAACACGTGACTGTGTGACATAGACAACATGTAACAGAATTTTTTCCGGGATATATATGATATCTACGGGAAAAACACGGAATTAAACTACGGAATATAAAAACGATCCATTATAAATGTTACCTTTATAGATCTTAAATTATTATCTAAAAATATACTAAACATACTATAATTTTTGATTTCTATCAAAAAAGTTCTTCCATATCTCATTATTGATAATTGTAATTCGATTCATTCAATCTTTTGTCAAATAAAATTTCATTTCATACCTTTATCAAATAAAAAAAAAAACGCAGATCAATTTGACGAGAAAAAAAAAAAAAATAAAATAAAATTAAAATTAATGTATATGTCATATGACAAACTTACCTTAAAATTAACTAAGCCAAATTTGTGAATACGCCCAATGATCGACTGCAAAAATTAACATTTTACGGTTATAACATTTTTATTTTGCAACGTTTCTCAAAACTGGCTTATGACATTTAAATGATTTTTTTTTCTCTCTCTCTTTCTATCATTTTCGATTTTAAATTTTTTATAAAATAAAAAATTGGTTATGTTGCCATCATTTTTACTTTCAGAATGTTTAGAAAAGATTTTCTTAAATCTTCTCGATAAAAATTCTTCCGGTGATGCTTACACTTACACGTCAACTAAAGATTTATATTCTTGTACGTTAGTATCAAGACATTGGTGTAGAACATCAACACCTTTCTTATATGCTTATCCATTTCATCATTTTCGTCATTTTGCTTATCCAAACATTTATTTTCATAATGAAACATATTTATCATATTTTAAATTAATTCGTACATTAATAAGTTGTATTCCTAAATCAGAGATTGAACAAATTATATTATCAAATTCTTCAAGTAAATTATCTAATCTATTTGATTTTAATGAAGAAACTATTAATTTAACAACTTTTAATTATGTTAAATTTATTCGTGGATTAATTTTTGATAAAATATTATCAAATACTTATAAATTATTTCGTTATCAAAAGATTTGGTTTCCTCCTTATATTTCAAATAATAATATAACAGAAAATCAATTTTCAAAAATATCAATCCCTATCATAAATCATTTTTTAAAATTCTTATGTAAAAATTGTAATAATTTATCAACATTGGATTTTCCATTTACTATACAAAATAATGAATTTTTTAATAGCATAATTGAATTATTAACTTTTAATGATTTTAATGGAAAAAATAAATTGCGTGATTTAAAAGAATTATATTATATAAATAATTATGTTGGTAGAAATGAAGAGGTTAGATCACCACCAAATGACCTTTATATGGCTCTATCAAATTATAGTTGTAGATTGAATTTACTTTATAACGAACAAATTAATTCTATTGAAAAAGCAAATTCTTTATCACGATTTATTTCATTACAAAAAATGTTACAACATATTATATTATCAGAAAATAAACGTGATTCAGTTGTATACGCTATTAATAGACTTTTTGGTGATGATAATATTGATAATAATTATAATATAGTTTTTAATTCATTATCAACACAAAGTGAAACTTTGAAAATATTGGAATTTAAGTATATACCTTTTAATAAAATAAATGAAAAGGCGTTAAATTCATTATGTTTACTTAAAAACATAAGAATATTAAAATTATATAAGTGTAGAGAGATTTATGATAATTTAAATTCTTGGGCAAAAAATTTAACAAGGCTTGAAGTATTTGAATTTGTGGCGTATTATATTCCAACTATTTCTGAAGGTTTTTTGGTTCAATTAATTCAATCTTCTTCAAAAACTTTAACTAAATTAGTATTACATTATAAAAGAGAACATAATCAAGTATTTCAACAAATTCCATTTTATTCTCATTTATTAATTCATTTAGAACTTCCTAAAATTTTTCCTGATGAATTAATTCTTATATTTAAATCTTGTACTAAATTAATTTATTTTAGTACAATATTATCAGATCATGGATCATGGGAAAATATTTTTAGAAATTTAGGTAAATTTATACCAAAAAATTTAAGAAAAATTCAATTTAAAGAGATGGATTATTTAGTTTTTAGTAGTAATGAATTGAAATGTTTTTTTCAAGAGTGTATAAATAGTAATAGTAAATTAAAGTATTTGGAAATTATCGGAAAGTGTGATGACGTTAATCAAGAGTATTTTAAAGTTGCTAGAGAATTTGGTATGGAGTTGATTAAAGAATGAGATCTGGTATGTAGAACATATTAGGAAGCATATTGAAAATATTTTTAAGGTGGATGATAGTAAAGCATTTATAATAATCAAATCAATTTAATGAATTAAAAACTTTTTATTTAATCTCTCATTTTATTAGAATTATAAAACAAACCAATAAATATTAATATTAATTTCATGTAATGCATATATATATATTTAATATTTTAAAATAAAGCATATCAGTACAAATGTATATGTTAAATTACGCACGAAACGAGCGATCCATTGAGAGGAAAAATAGCCAAATCGATACATTCGTTTAATTAGAAGTAATATACAGTACTGTACTATAATCGATAAACTTTTTTTTTATTGAAAAAAAGACGCATAAACCAACAATTACAATAAAAGAATATTTAAGTTATTAAAAGCAATAAAGCTATCAAGTGTAATATTAAAAAATGAAATTACAATCCAATAGTTAAGCAACTCATTACCACGCAAACCGTCTCTTCACGCACCTACTACTTCCCATCAAGGAACAGGTAAAGTAGCATTATGCCCAGAATTCGTGTCGAAAGATTGTTCCTGCTACTACTATTTGAATTTAAATATTCAATAAACTTGCGCTATCCCTTAACTGTCTAATTATTTTGAAACTTTTCACCTCGTATTCGTGAAAAGTTCGTGTCCTTTGCCTGGTTTCAAAGTCGCTAATCCGTAATACTTCCTGAGTCCAATTATCGAAGACCATCTGACCGTATATCTACCAAGCTATAGGCAGGTCCAATGAGTATGGAAGAAAGTTCTAGACGGAGATTCCATTTATATTAAAAGTGAAACTTGTTAATATTCATCATGCTTGAAATGATTACTATTTATTAGTTGCTAGTGTATATAGCCTGAACATTTTGAACCTAATTTTTTTAATCTAGTATTGAAGAGTTAATGAACATTAGAATTCTGCTTATTAACAAGATCGAAAAGATATTTTTGTCAATCATGATTAATATTTTTATTAATGTAATTCAATACCAAATTTCGCTTGACTAGTTACTATATGATCGTATATCGAGAATTTTTTTTATTATTAATGTATTCCATATTTTAATGTAAGGTTGAAAATTATACATCTCGTTTTTCTTCTAATTACATAATAATTAAAAATTTACTAGTAGGAGATTGCTGACTTGAATTGTGATAAAAATTCTCTTTTCAATTTGGGTACACCATATAGTAAGCACGAAGGGACGAAGAGTATGTCAATAATATTGTCCAAATTAATATTACGTTTGCATTTATAATATAAATAGAAATTGCGTTAATATGATAACACTCTATACTTTTTAATAATGAAGAAAATTCCTGGATAAGTACGTAAATTTATTTTAAAACCATTTGTTTCACTAAGGCTATTACATTCGCAATAAAGATTAAAATTAAGACCCACCACAGTGCCGAGAGTGATCATAAAATAAATAATCTTACATGTATAATACTCCACCGCTGTTTACTGAAGGGCAGTGTGCTCTCTATGACTATTACATCTATTGATCCATCGACACATTTGATACGACTTTTCTTTTGTAGCTATTGTATATGTAAATGGGAATACTATTTTGACCATTTATTATTGAGACGCAGATTAGGGTTAGAATAAGATTAGGGTGAGTAGGATTTCAAAACTGTCGGTGAAGGTAAAATGATCCTGTCAATGTCGGTAAAACGTCTGTTAGTGAGATAATTAATTATCGGTGAAATGATTGTCGGGAAAGAAAGGAGTCGGTAGTATACGGTATATATATTTATATACACGGCTATGAATTGTACAATTGTAATATTTTTTTTCTTTTTTTTTTTACGCTATAAAATGATTTAAATAGTATAATTGGCTGAAAGATATAATTGAAACAATACGGTACAATTGTAATATTTTTCTTTTTTTTTTTTTTTACAATAATGCATATTATAATAAAAAGTCAGGGGTTTAGTTTGCTTATTTTTTTCCAAATATTTAATGGTAGGCGTTAATTTTGTGCACTAACCTTATTAAAAAAAAAACTTCTGCGTACACTTATTATATAATTATCTCCTGACATATAAATATATATATGGGTCCTACCCAGACTCTATAAAAACGAAATGTGTTAAACTTGTTTTATATTTGTGCTCGTGTAATAAATGTTTATGAAAGCACCATTTGTTTTAATTTTTGGTTTTTTTTATAAGACATAAATCAGACAAAATGGTGCTTCATTAGACGTTTTTTTACACATGAGTACAAATATAAAACATTTAATTTTTATAGGGAGAGTGAAAAATCTAATTAGAAACAGTAGTATTTATATTTGTTGGAGATGCAAAGAAATATTTTTTTTTCTTTTTTTCCATTTCGATCTTTTCTGTGTTTGTCAAAGAAAAAAAATGTTCCTTGAAAAAATAAAATAATTTATACGGGAATCATGAATTGATCGGATAATTCGGTTATATTATAATTTTAAATTAAAAATTAAATAATAAATTTAATATAGAGCATTGATTGTAGTCTTTCCGTTACCTATTAGTAATGGTTTAGTAGCGATTGGATTCATTTTATTATTATTTATATCGTTTTCTACAATTCTCACTCCCCGACTCGCACGTAAGGTCGCACCAAATAAAATACAAAAAAATTTTACCAAAATTTACCATTTGTTTATTTCATACAATTTTTCCTGAATGGGTAAACCAATCCACCGCAAAAAATCGGATTTCCCGATCATAAATACGCATATGCATAGCAGTTTGTATTCTTGTGCGTGTATAGCATTCGTTTCTATTACAGGAAGCAGCTTATCATAGTAAGATTGTAGTTATGTATATTATGTATATTATGTGAAAGGTCAATAGTATATTATTCAGAAAATTTCAATTAATGAACCGATTTGATCTAAAGTAATATATATACAACGAATAAAAAATTTTTAAAAAATGATAAGTTGAAATAATCCTAACAACCAGACTGTCAAAAATTAAATTAATCATTCATTTTACTAATAACAAACCAAATTATCCAATTTATTGCTACGATTGAATTTAATGACTTATAATGCGAGCGTTAAGAAATGTATCCATATTTTAAATGATCTGGTGTTGTTACGAAATATAGTTATTTTAATAAATGAAAATTACAAAGAGAATAAATACCTCAATGATCGTAAATTTTAATACGTTATTATTTATAATAAATGATCTAATTTTATTTCACATACATAATTATTTAATTGTTCCGAAATCAGCATCTTATCCTTTGGACAATAACTACGTATATTGTAAAATGTTTTGAATTTGTTTTTTCGGTGCTATGCAAGCGAGCACGGAAATTTCCGGTAAAACAAATAACGTTCTTAGAAACCATGCTTTTCAGTGGTACAACATTAAATAAGACATCATTCAAAATAATATCCGCTTGCTTTAATTTATTGTCTAATAAAGCAAGTAAAGCAAATATCAAAGGAGGTACCTTTGAAATCTTAGAAAATACAAATATACTGTATTTAAAATATTAGGATCTTAATTCTGCGTAACATCCTAATATCGTTCATGTAATATTCAAATGACTTTCTTTTTAAAAAAATTGAATGAATTGATCATCCGTCACTCAATTGTATAATAAAGATAAATAAATCTATTATAAAATAATAAAATAATAACTGATAATATAATAATAATAATAAAAAATATTATTGTCGCACAAATAAAAAATTAAAAATTGTTCTGAATAGAAAGTTGTGAAAATACAAATTGAGATATAGTCAGTTTATGAAATCATAGAAAGCTTCTAGTATAATTAGTTTTTACAATATGATTTGTTGCTTTATTTAAATCCAATGGAAATTAAAATTTGTTAAATTTCATAAAATCCATAAAAATTTTTGTTATTTCTCATTAATGTTCAAATGATTATGTGGTCGTCATAATTCCTCCTAATATATATCAAACAACTTTTTTTTCTTGTGGTTGATTAATTACAAAATATCATAATAAATAAATGGCAATTTTAAATTAAAAAATGAAAATTCGATAAAATACGCCAAAGCTTCGGTGTATTAATATCACTACATTCGGACATGCTAATTTTTATTTGGATTAATGATGCAAGTGGTGTAATATTTAAAAGCTACGGTTACCAAATCTTAAATTGTATCTAATTTTTTGCTATAACAAACAATGTAATAATAGAAGCATGTTATCAAAAAATAATAAACAAGATGTTGAACGTTAAATCATTAATATTATCCTTTAAGATCTATTCGTTAAAACTTATAAAACCGTTCTCATAACGATGGGTCTCATGAAATCTGTGAGATATTTTGCCCAATAAAATATACGCTTTATTTTTTAACATTTCCATAATTATATATTTTGGGTAAATATGTATATTTATTTATCTGCATTTCCATCTACAGTTTAATCATACTAGATTTATCTATCTAACAATCATTATCTTAGTATATTATTATTAAAAAACCATCGAGATTAACCCACAATCATATGATGATTTAATATATCTCCATCTTATCAGAACTCAGAAAATACAAAAAGAGAGTGTCAAGGAATGTTCAGGAAACTCAAACATGTTTTTATGTTACTCGAAATATAGTTTTAAATAATTATTATACTATAAAAAATTTGTCAGTTGACCAATGATTAGCGTATCCAAGATACTAATAACGGTAATAAACTTGAATTCATTTCATTCTCTTAAAAAACTGGCGAATCAAAATTTACCACACTTGTTTCACATACGCAAATAAATATGCACTAAGATAACAAAATCATAGTTCTATTGTTTCTAATGCTTTGTCCGTACCGATATGGAGCTATTTTTATCTGATATTGTTGAATTTACAGAAAAAACAAGATGTTTACTACTTATATTTATTAAAATGCAGTAATTTACTTGCAAATATTGTAAAGAAATAGGTTTCTTTATTTCAAATTAATTTGGTCGATCATCTATAAAAAATGTAGTGGAATTTTATTGTGAAAACCTAAAAAGGTAACAAAAAAAGTAGTATGAGTCCTTTTATGTTTAAATTTGTAAACAAGTTTTAATTTAAAATTTATTCCATATTATGAAATTTCTTTATCCGCAGAGATATCTCACGATTCATTAGATCAACAATTAACTTTACACGAATAAAAAGATTTACAAAAATAATAAATAAACTTCTTTTTCAATGTTTATTTATTTTTTTTTTTTTAAAAAAAAAAAATGTTACCAGAATGTTTACGAATAATATTTTTATTTCTTGTCAAAGAATCCCCTAGAAATATTTCTCCTTTCAATTACGAAGTTCCTGATAATACACGTAATAATGAAATTAAGAGAAATAAGAAAACCTATGCAAATATTCCATATATTATTACCAAAGACTTGATATCTTGTACATTGGTATCAAGACATTGGTGTGAAATTTCAACACCAATATTATATGCATATCCATTTCACCATTTTCATAATATACAATATTGTAACACAAGATATAATCAAAAAGAACACGACGAAGCGTTTAAACCATATTATAAACTTATTCGCACCTTAATGAGTTGCATTCCTGAAGAAATTCCTAAGCAACATCTTCCTACGTATAAATTTAATAATGAGCTTAAATATGATTTTTGTAAAAGGGCTAATCCAACATGTAATTATTTTAGTTTAATTCGTGGGCTATATTTTACCGAAGAATTATTCAATTTAAGCTCTTGGGATCATTACAAAGATGATTGGTTACCATCGTATTTTCCAAAACACGTATCAGGATTGGGTCTTCCTTTGAATGCACTAATAGAAGAATCATTTGTTTTGCTCGTCATGAAAGAATTCGTTAAATTCTTTTGTGAGAATTGTCATGACAATTCATCAATACTTGAGTTGCATGAATTATTACAACGTGATATATATTACACGGCGATCGAATCATTAACACCAAAGAAACTTAGTGGACTTAAGGAGTTATACGGTGAAGATATTTTACAATATGTGATAGAATGTCCTACAAGACCGAGATCGGGTATAATTTATCTTTACAAGAATCTCTTGTCAATAACCAACCTAACCTTATTCGGTAATAAGGCAATTAATTCTAAACGACAGGCAAATTATTTATCACATTTCATTTCTTCCCAAAACAAATTACAACATATCATATTATCGGAGGGGGAATTATCAATGTTAAATAATCAGAGAAAAGTCATCTCAGAAAGATATTATAATATTGTTTTACCTTCATTGGCTGTTCATAAAGAATGGTTGGTTAAGTTAGAATTCAGAAATATACATTTTGGTGAAGTTTTGGATCAAGGTACTGTCAATTCATTGGCATCAATCGAAAATATTAAAGAATTAAAATTAATTAAGTGTAACATTCTTGAGGGTGATTTGATTCAATGGGCTAAAAGTATAAATAAACTTGAAATATTTGAATTTGAAGCATTAGATTATCCTACACTTTATATTCCTGAGAAATTTTTAGAAATTCTTTTCCAGAATTCTTCTCAAACTTTAGTAAAGTTGTTACTTAATTATAAAAGAAATTATGACCAAGATTACAACATTTTAAGTAAAATTTCACAATACTTGCATAATCTAACCTACTTATACCTTCCGACATTAAGTTCAAGGGAATTATTACCCGTATTTGTAAACTGTCAAAAATTAATATATATTAGCTTTGGGTTAATATATAATACCTATAATATGAAAGAATTAGGTGAATATGTCCCAAAATTTCTTCAATTTATTCAATTTAGAGAATTAAGAGATATGAGTGATATTTTACCAAATGATACTTTAAAATTTTTTCTACAAAAATCTGTTGAAAACGGAAGGTTAAAATATTTAGAAATCAAAAGAAATTGTAACTTACCACAGGAGTACTTCAGATTTACTAAAGAAATTGGCATGCAATTAATTTACGAAGCGTAATAGAAAAATTCTGATTCAATTACGGCTTTAAGTAGTACAATATTAAGTTTTCTTGTATTCTCTGTCTAGCGTAAGATGTAATTATATGTAATATATTTCGTTTAAAATATGTAACCAATTAAAATATTAACATTGGATCACATGATTTTTATTATGTGTAACGTAAGATTTTTTGCTATCCTAAAAATTACGAAAAAAAATTTACCGCTCTAAGTTATTTATTAAAATAAGGTTTATAAGTTTCTTTCACTCATTGTCACTCTGTAAGTGATTGGGTACACTAAGATAATGCAGTATTTATTAAGAGCGCGAAGAAAGTCAATAACAAAAATTATAATTAGCTTTGTTTCAAACATTGTAATAAATAAAAGCATTAAGTTCACAATGTAATTGTATGATATATACTGTATATACGATAAAATATTCCATGACAATTGAACAAATTTCTAAGAAATCTCGTATTTTCTCATCATTTATATTAATGGTACCGCGTGCTCCACTCATAAAAATTACGCATAGCATCTACCACATTGTATCACAACAAACCGGTCCTATCGCAGGACAGCACGAAATTTGGTAGCCCTTTGCACATGTAATAAATATTTCTGCTGGTAATAACCCTTTACCCACAACTAGTTGAAAGGTGTGTACAGTGCATGAAAAACGTGAAATCCAAGGAATTCGATTGATATCTACGTGAAAATTGTAATACGGTGAATGATAAATAAGAGGCAGGACGACAAATGGGTCTCCGCACCCACGGGTTAGGTTATAGCAATTTTAGCTTTTTTTTATATCCTAGCATCTATAAACATACTTATCGGTGCTTGTCTTGATAATGGCCCTATAAAAAAGGTCTGTGCTAAATTTGTGCCAAACGGGCTAATCAACGATTTTTGTTTAGAATTTGTTCGAATTTTATATTATTTTTAGTACAAATTTCGAATAAATGTTGTATGATTAGCCCGTTTGGCACAAATTTAGCACAAACCTTTTTTATAGGGATAGAAATAAAAATAAGAATGAAGGATGACTGACAATCTAATATATTGTTATATTGCATACGATTTCATGATCATGTGATCAGAATCGTTTCCTAGGAAATCAAAAGGGAGCATGGGTTTAAGTTTGATATTTGGTTTATTTTCGAGTAGCTTAGTATTAACATTAGTAAAAAGGACCTTCCGAATATTACAGAGCGTCGAAGGAGGTAGTAGTGTTGTTGGAATCCTGGCCAATTGTTAATAAATAACCTACGATTGTTTTCCGATTTCTTAAATAGTAGTTTATTTATTTATTTAGTTATTTTTTGTATATTTTTGTTGCCGATTCTTTACCGATTATTATAAATTCATTATTTATTCCCCCGTTATTACCTTCCGATCTACATAAATTCGGTGGTAACAATGACAACAACGAAAATGAAAGTGGTGATAAAAAAATCAAATAAACTATCAATTTGTAGCTGTATGGGCCCATCCTTTATATACTTTCCCAAAATTCAGCACAATTTGTTCAAAGTTCAACTCGTCTTTTGGCCAAGTTGTCGATCAGCCAAATTCCTTTTTCGCTAAAATAAATAAACTATATACATATAAATTAACTAATATAGATAAAACTACTAAAAAACTAGTCAAAATATTCATTTAAAAGACTAATTATATAAAATTTCCGAATGCGTGTAACATCGTAACATCATCACATAATCCTCATTTTCGTAATCATCCTCATTTTGCACTCCTTTTTATCTTCACTATCTTCATTCTCACAATTCAATTACCTAAAATTTCTTTGAGTTGAAGGTATAGTCTAAACAGATGTGAAGATTTCTGATTAATTGCAACAGCAAAATAATGGCGTGTGCATGGTAATACAACCTAGAAAAAGCGGCCGGTGATAGTACCAACCATCCGATCTGACCTTGCCATGGCCAAGTGCTATTTAATAAGACTGAAACGGGTGTTTAGGGCGCCCAGACCCTTTATTTAAATCTGGCTCATAACGGTGAAGCCTAGAGTCTTAAGAGGCCAAGGTAATACCGTGGGAAGTATCTTCTTTTGCCATCATTATTAATTTCAATATTCATAAATTTCTTCATCATCTCCTATTTACTGTCGTGTCTTTTTTTTGCATGTTTAGTTCTTTAGAATTCATATTTAAAATAAAATAAAGGAACGATAGTTTAGATATTTGGTTAGATTTTCGATCTGCTTAATAATATTTATTAGCGCATCTTATAAATCACAACCGGATTCAATAATAATTTCAAATGGCATCATTTATAAATATAGGATTCGATAGGCTGACTAAATAATGTATATCCTCGGATAATACCGGATAATAGGAATTATCTTGGATAATCACCCGGTTTGGGCAAAGTGATGTACTGTATAAACAAACTTATCACATGCGTGAGACGAGACTCGAAACTAAGGTATTGAGGACATAAATATAATATTTATGTTATATACTCATGACATAACCTGCGTTAAGATTATGGGAACGTTAGTTTTTTGCTTTAATTATAATTCTGTTAAAACTAATCAGTTAAGTCGGCATCACTAGAACTGCAAGAAACGAGAAATTTATTATTTTTTTTTTTATTCTTGTATATTTAAATTATAAATAAACAGTTCTCAAGTTATAATATAAAACAAATTATGGAGGTGTCAAACGATTTTATTTATTATTAAATGAAATTTTAACTAGCTATACTAATATATCTGAAATAATTATAAAATTAATATAAATATACATATAATTCAAAAAATATTTAACAAAATTCTTGAATTTATTTTCTATAGAATAAATCATAATCAAAGGTGTTCATGATAACATTTATAATCTTCATAAAATTGTTTCTGAAAATAGCGCCAAAATATCCAACTGGTGTGGATTGTCTTAATGTGGAAGCTCTAGACCTTAGTACATCAGCGGATGTTCGTTTTAGCATTTCATTTTCATATTCTTTAATACAAGAAATATAATTTTCTGGAGAATAATTAAGTAATGCTTGAGAAAGTACATCAGCATCTTGAATAGCATTATTTGCTCCTAATCCTAATACAGGACTCATAGCATGAGCGGCATCTCCTAACAACGTAACTCTACTACTTGTCCATTCATTTACAGACAATGGATTAATATCTTGCATCTGTCTACGTTGTACAGGATTGTAAGTTTTAAATGGATACTTGTCTGAATCAGGAGCTGTTCTAGGAACCAAACTCCATAATTCTAAAAGAATATTAGTTAATTCACATTCTGGTCTCAATTTTCGAATTATATGTTTAGCATGATCGATAACTGATGCAGGATCATTGTCGTCAACTTTTATTTTATCATTGTCAACATTATCATCTAGTTTAGTAGGATAACTAAAAACCAATGTTGTCCTGTAGTGAGGTTCATATTTATCATTTTGTTCTTGTTCTTGTTCGATTGGAATCAAGCGGTAAATAATAAAAGTGGCATCTCCGTTTAATCCTAGAGTTTTCTGAAATAAACTGTTTCCATTGATTCTAATAAATCTGTCTATTAAATTCTTAGGTACGGCTACATCTGCATTAATTTGGGTAATTCCAAAATCAAAAATTTGTAATTCAGGTATTTTTTGTTTTCGAACTAAAGGAAAAAAGCAAATTAACTATTGTGAAAATAAGAAATAAAATAATTATTTAAAGTTTCCTTTTTTTTTTACCTGGGGAATTTATTCCATCTGCACCAACTAAGATATCACAAAATTCTTTCGAACCATCCTCAAAAAATACCCAAACACCTTCTTCAGTTTCTTCATATCCAATACATTTTTTACCCCATTGAACTGGTACATTTTCTAATAAAACGTCTCTAAGTCTATCACGATAAGTAATAATTGCCGAAAAACCGGAAGCATTTGCGACTCCGTAAACGTCTTTAGCTTGTTTGGATGGTGGTTTTAATAAGAGATTTCCCATATGATCGTTGAGTGAAAATCCATGACATTCTACATCAGGAATTGGATTTGGCATTCCTTTTTGAAGGTTTGAAGCGACCGATGAGGGAAGACAATTTATAAGTGATCGAGCCCCGAAATTGTTTATACCTATATGATATCCTTGCCATCGATCTTTTAACATGAAAGAGAGTTAGTCACGTAAAAGTTTTTTTTTTTTTGTGAAAAATATTCGTTTCTATGTTTCTATACCTACCTTGAGGTCCGGATTCTCGTTCAAAGATTTTTACGTTAAATTCTTTTTTATCTTTGTTCTTTATCAAAGCATGGTAAAAAGAAAGTCCCCCTAATCCAGCACCAGCAATAATTACAGTTGGAATTTTTTGTTGCATTTTTTTTTTTTTAAAAAAAAATGGGTTGATTATAATTTTTATAATGTCCAGATATTTTCTTGACTTAAGTTGAATGAAAGACGACAAATCTTTAATTCGGGTTCTATTTATATAAATTCGTTATAAATATGTGTAAAAGAAGGCGAAGTAAAACTTTCTTCAACAAAAAAAATATTTTTTTGCCGAAAATTTATCCGACATTTTGTGAATATGTCTAGAATTAATGTTCTAAAGTTATTAAACAATCAGCTCATTAAGTAGTGTAACATTCAAGTTGCCAAATTATCCGAAATTTATCCGGAGCGAAATCTTGGCCAATTTGTCGTCTGGTTATTGGAACGGATAGCGGAGTAACGGAGCGAAGTATTAAAACGGTCTTTAATTCCGTATTAGATATATAATGACTGTATAAATATACGCAGCAAAATAATTAAATGAGTCATTCCGTAAGAAGGCGATCATGCAAATTTTGATGCATAAAGTTAATTACGCTAAACAGTTGTTACACAGTTTTATTTACATTTTATCTCCATAGTCATTTATTTAACCGGGCCGGTAAATACTAGAATGTGGTAATACGTCAATATAACGAATAAAAATCAAGATAAGTAATTTTCAAGTCATCTTAAAAATGGAGAAAGAAGAGGACTCGAGGCAGGGACGATGACAATAGGTTCGATGAAACTCTCAAACTCAACTGTAAAGCAACTAGATGAAACACAAAGATTGAGATTCGGAAGGTGTCTTAACAAATTCAAAGATGTATTGCAACGATGGAATATTTTAATTATTTAATCAACTAAATATTTATCTGCTAATATATTTTTTTTGAATTATAGATGCACTCAGAAATCTCAATTGGCTGAGCATACCGAATGAAACCCAACAAAAAAAGACGTACATTTCGTACATTTGGTAATTTCTGATTTTTCTTTCCCTCTTCGCGGGAAATCATTGAATGTGAGGGAAGATGCACATGCCCGGAATAATAAATATATAAATAAGCAAATTTTCTGACTGAAATAAGGCAAGAAATATGAGAATAATTATCGATTTCTTATCCATCATTGCTTAAAGTTTGCAGGTTCCCTGATGGAATTCAAGTCATAAAATAACGATAATGGTAAAAGTTGATTAAACACTGCAGAGGTCTTAGTACGAGCACTTCTGAAGAAATTAAAAATATTTTAAAAATATAAAAATTACAAAAAAAAAAATTAAGGTGAACGTGAATTAATTAACACAAATTCAATAAGAACCAATGATCGAAAGGAAATTATGTACCAGGAATCTACATGACAATCATCATATCGAAGATCATATTTTATCAATATTTGTTCAGTTGAGCAGATAATGAAAGAACTGTACCAAAGTTTCTTCGATATTTTAAACTTTACGCTTGTATAATTGTATTTTTGTAGGGTGGTTTACTTTTAGGAGTAGAGGAAATAAAAGTAATGCTAAAAAATTAATTAAAAAAAAAATCGTTAGTATGGTTGGTACCAGAGACCACACTAACATAAAAAAAAAAAACCTCCAAGAAAAGTGAAGGTAGCAAAACCACTTCAGTGTTCAAGAAGACAGGATTCTTTGCCCTTTATTAGTGTCGATAGATCTGCCATCCTGCCCTAGATCTTGCACAATAAAGGATAAAGGGACTAAAAAATCCCTACTGTCATGGTCTTGATACTATCGTAGGAGTACATAGGTTTATCCCTCCTTCAGGAAAACCCGTTCCACCCCTTCTCTTTTCAGCCTTTTTTTGTCTATAAGCTTGTTTATCGAAATTACCCTGCTTAGCCTGATTAGTGTGCTTACCTTAATAGACTTAATAGATGCATGAAATACGATAAGGATATTTAGCACATACAGTATATATCCTTGTTGATAGAAATAATTTCTTCTTCAACGAGTGCAAAAGGTTCAATATGGTAAGAAGGATATTATGATAAGGATATATTGGTAAGAAGGATAAAAAAATTAATAAAAAGAAAGAGGGAAAAGTAGGGGGAAATAAGGTCTTTTTATACCTTTTTTTGTTGTACAAACTTTTGTAATGGGAAACAGGTTTTCCCACGGGTACACACAAAAACGCGAAAAATAATCAGTTTTCGCGTCTATTAAACATTAAAATAAACATTAGTTATCAGTCCAAATAAACTCAGTCAATAGTCGTATCTATAATAATTAGTTATTAAATAATACTATAGTATAAGTATTTAATTAAACTTAACTCGGTCCCACAGTCCAAATAAACTCAGATAGTCGATAGTCTCCCTAGTTCCCACGGGTTTACATATGAAAACGCCGAAATTTTTGCGTAGTTATTAAATAATACTATAGTATACAGTATTTAATTAATCTTAACTCGGTCCTCACACGGGTTACATATGAAAATGCCGAAACGCCAAAAATTTGTTTAAACAAATCTCAACACGGGTTTGAAACTTTAATACACATGAAAACGCGAAAGATAATCAGTTTTCGCGTCTATTAAACATATTAAACAAATTTTAAATCTGAATTTCGTTCACAAATTACCTATATTTCTCCTGAACATTATCGTAACCACCAACTTAGTTTCTGCCGTACCTTCAGATTGTGCACCAATACGCCACGTTCTCTTCCTCTTACTGCTAGCTATAGTCCTGCTTTTTACGGGATCAAGGAACTTTTCCAAAATTCTCTTGATCAACCACTTTTCTGTCCTACATCGGCTTCTTAATGATCCTTCCTCTAACCAATTGGGATAGGAAGTAAACGCAGTGATTTAAAATGTTTCAGTGCATCAGATAGAAGTTGAAACAAGGGAAATTGTTCTAAAGTTAGACGGTTATGTAGGGGGAGAAGTTAATATCCAGATCGTGTCCTTCTTGTAAAGTACGGTAAATCCAATCTTGGGAGAATTGTCATTTAGGCTCATATTTCTGAATTAATAACCTTATATTGCGGAATTATTGAATGGATCTGTGAAAGGCTGGAATTTTACAGAAATAACAGATAAAATTTTTTATAGGGGTATAAAACTGGCATATCTTCGATCCTTGACGAGCCGACTCTGAATTCTTCTGACCTTATCATAGGTCGCACTTTACGAACCGTTCCACCCTCTGAAGTTATCCTCTCCAATCATTGAATAATTATTCGGGAACCTTCCTCCGAAATTAATTTTACTCCTAATACCAATTCTATATCTTTACAGCTGTGTACTGGTTGCAATTATAATAATCCTTCAATTAAACGCACCTGCTGGATAGTGGATACGAGAGTATTCAGACGGATCATCCAATAAGTAGAAGATCTCTCCACATGATTGCATTTGCGTCTTTTTTTTAATCTTTCTATTGATTTATCTTATTGTTATATTTTTTCTTCTTTTGGTTTGTTTCCTTTTCAACTGCTCCTCAGGATAGTCTTCTTACTCCCCGGTGTTCCTGTAGGTCTATAGATCCTTCTAATTCCTACCTCTGCCCTACGTCTAATAATCACTATATTTCTTATACTGATGGTTCTGTTAAAAATTTTGGAACAAAAAATATTAGTATGGTCTCGTTTGGGTTCAATGTGCCAAAAATAGATTTATTTCCCAATTACATGGCCTTCTTCCTCCGCGCAGAATTGTGCGCCATCCTATCCTTTTTTAGAAGAACTTCCACCTCATGCTTCTGTTGAAATTCGCACTGACGCCGCTCCTATTATCTTTTCTACTGCGAAAGTACTCTCAACTCCTTTGTGTTTCCACACACTTTAATCAAAGAATTATCTTTTTTGGACTTATTTCTCTTCGACTGACGTTTACAAAATCCCTGCTCACTCGGACGATATCCTTAACGCTCGTGCCAACGCTTTAACAAAAGATCACCTTCTCTTAGAGTCCTTCACTCCTTCTATTCCCTGGATTATTCTGTGCTGACTCCTAATCTAACGTATATTCCTAACTTTATGGGTTCACTTATTGATTTCGACCTCCGGAAATGTTATGACCAATTATGTCTCCAGAATTTCTTCACCCTTATGATTCACCCACAGTGCTTCCTTTTACTTATGGAATCTTTTATACATTATTCCCTTATCATGGCCCTCGTTGTTATTTTAAGAACCATAATTTAATGATATTCTGGCTAAAATTACTCTTTGAAGCGCTTCCAACCTTATCGCAACGATGTCGGCATGCACCTGTTCTATACGCGAATACTTTGCTCTGTCCCATGCTCCTGAAACAATGTCACACTTATGGGACCTGCAATGCCATACTGAACATTCTTTTACACTGTCTTATTTCCGTCATAACATCAGGAAAAAATTGCGAATGCAAAAAGAAGAAACTTTCTGATCTTAATCTGCTAGCAAGATTCGATGCGCTTTCAATTTGAGACTTCATACTATTGGATTCATTGTTCACCGATTGCACATGAACTTATCCGTGACTTTATACCCGTGGATTTGGTTAATCTTCTATCCCCCGTCTTTTCTAATAAACGTACTGCGGGAATACTTTTCTCAGCACTTTTCTGTTTCCAAGTTCGCATTTATAAACATTTATGGTCTCCACGATGCGCCACTTTCACCGAATGAGAGCGATCTCAAAATATTACTAAGAAAATTAAATCATCTTACCGCTCTTCTACACGGTCCTCTTCGTCTGATTCTCCCTCCAGCTCTAGCACTTTCTTCTCGCACTTTCAACAGACAAATCCCTTGATGTAATATGTTAGGGCTTGGCTTCAAGCATCCTGTTCTCAGGGAGGACTTTGGATGGACAAAGTCTTGGATTTTCTGTTTAGTCAAAGAATCTGAGCTACTTAAAATATTGTTCACATTCAAATAAATATAACTTTTTAATTGTTAGATGTGCACGTCATTTCCTCAATATTCAGGAAAAATAGATGGAAGGCATTAATCGTGAATACTTTTGGATGCATAAGGCATCGACTTATATATTCTAAATTGTTTGAATGGTTATGCTATTGAGAGAATTTCATATACGGTAATTATACTATTTTATTTATCATCTGGGTCCATTACTAACTACTGCGCACGATTTTATCTCATATGATGTAAAGATAAGATGGCCTGATTCAGAATACGAAGGCAAAATAGCGTGCAGTTAAAAAGTAAAATTTTGTTCAGTAATATACATCATACATACATATACTGTATGTTCCCAAATTATTAATTTGCTTCGGTTTAGAATAAAAATCGACAATCTAGACTATAGATGATGAAGTCTTCTTATTTTTTTACATAAGCTGTTGTTTTTACGCTAGGAAAATAATTTTTAGATTAATAATTTTTATGATGATATTACATGATTGGTTAAAAAAACGAACCTTCTGTGTGGAGAAAATGATTACGACACATTGAAAGATCGAAAATTTCAGTTAATTTTTCGCGTTAATCAATGGTAATCTATATACGATAATAAGGTTATTTTTATCTTACTTTCATACTTAAGTTTTTGTATATAAAAAATTTATAAATTAGATAAGAAAAATTATGTCCTTTAATTTGTATATTTACATTCTGAAATTACAAATCACATAACTATTATTTTTAACATGTATTGGAAGTAAATCATTATGGATATGTTCAGTTTTCAATTAAATTTACATATATATTCCATACATTTATTAATATAATTCATAAGAGTCTTCTCGTGAAATAGTTATACCAATTGTTAATAGTTAGATTCAGGAAAATGGAAAATATATACATTATATATATAACTTAACTACTTCATCTATTTTGAATCTTATCAGGAATATGTCAACCAGATCAAGCCAAAAGTACTTATAACATTCTAAACGTTTCAACTCAAACTTTTGACGTAGATCTATATGTACAAGTACCGCTCGTTATGGTGACATCTCATAAATTTACATAAGATTATAATGACAGAATTGTAGAAATTTGGTATAATAATAATAATAATATTATTATTTTATAACAGATAAATTAAATTTTATAAAAGCCACGATTTAATATTACAATAAACACATTTTACCATTATATAAATATGTCATTATAAAACATTTTTTGGTCCCGGACATGTCATTTTAACAAATATACTATACATATGTTAGTAGTACTACGCCAAATTTTCGTGCGCAGGATTGTTTTATTATGACTTATACTTACTATTAAAATAAGTAATGTTGATTCATGCGTATATATATTTTATTTATCTATACTAAAAAAATAAATCTTTACCAAACAAATATATACACGGGTAATACCAGGTGAGTATTTCTTCTGACTAAATGAACTTTCTATTTTAAGTAGCCTATAAAAAAGGAACGTTTCAGAAATACACATACTGTATATAAAATATATAGAAGGGCTCACTATATACAAAATGTACAAAAAAATATATGATAACAATTATCATTGTCAAAATACAGGTTTCATCACTATGGTTGGGAGATAAGGTTGAAATTTTGGCTGAATAGCGGGTATATGTGTAAAACTATTTCTATTATTATTATAAATACCAAATTCAGGATTTGGTGGTAATTGTGGGGCGTGAAGTTGAAAGAAATTTGGTTCAATAATGGTTGGTAAAAATGTGTCACCAATATTATCAACACCATTTAAAAGTGGTTGAGCGAAATGACTAACATCATCTTTCATGGGAAATTGATGAGAGGTGGTTGTAGTTTGAACAGAAAGTTTTTCAATTTCATTGCTTTTACGTACAATTCGGTTTCGGTTTTGTTTTTGTTTGCTTTGAGTTGATTTTGGTCTATTATGTTTAGAATTCCATGCGTTTTTGATCTTATTAGTGGAATGTAATTTATTAAAAAGCTTTTTCATGTCTCTTTGACAAGATATCCAATTTATGATACCATCTGCTTTTCGATTGGTAGCAACCCAATGATCGATGTACTTTCTCTCATCTTTAGTAAAAGGTTCATAGTTAACTAATCAAGAAGAAAAAAAAAATATAATTTAAAAAAGTTATACTTAATATATATGATATATACAGTATATATATTCTTTTTTAAAAAAATAAAATTACGTACTATTAGGATCAAGCTCATTATTCCACCTAATAATTTGTCATCAAAATTTAAAAGAGAAAAAAAATTTTTTTTTTTAAAAAATATATAGATGCTATATTTTTTTTTTTTAGAAAAAAGAAACTTACTGATGACGAATTTGTTTAGGAACTCTAGCCCAAGGTGTCACCATTCTTTCATAGAACGTACAAAAATTTCTTTGGCCTGATAAATTAATGAATTTTTTTTTTAAAAAAAAAAAATAAAATAAAATAAATAATAATCATAATAACAACAGCAAACAGTAGCAGCAACTTACTTTTCAATCCGTTTTTTTAAAAAAAAGAAAAAAGATTGTAGTAAAAAACGAACAAAGGTAACGTTTCTCTTTGAACTTTTTCTTGGTGAAAGAAAAAAGAAAGAGTGTGGAAACAAAAGTTGGAAGTTTCTGAAAGGTATTTTATATCGTACAAGGTGGGGGTATACAGATGCAGATGTGTTTCTGTTATAAGATCGGCATAGGTACAGTAGACTACATAATCGACACTGATGTACCCTAGTTTTTAATTTTTTTTTTTTTGATTTTTAAGTGTAATTTCGGTATATACAAATTTGGATAGCTTAATTAAAAAATTAAAATAGGACCCAGAAATTTACTTACAGGGGTAGGTATACAATGCGTCGCCATCATGGAATTAGACGGAGTAAGGTTTTGATTTGCGTACAATTTAAGAAATTTTCATCGATAGTTAGGCATCAAGATTGCGTATTTTTTATCAAAATATTTATATGTAAAAAATTAGTTTGCGTATTTTTATAATATATTTACTGTACGTTAACCGCATTGTAATAAAATTAGAATAAATTCATATTTGATTTTATAAATAATATAGAAATCATGATAAAATAATTTATAACTTAATGTCTGAATTTTTATTTGCGTATTTTTGCAGGATTTTCAATATCAGGTGTCAGTTATGCGTAAAGTCTCTGCGTACAACTCATATTAAAAAAATTTTTCGCCACCTGACCCTTATATATATATTTCTGGGTCCTATTAAAGTACATTCACAAAAAGCTTTTCCATATAAGCACATTTAAAATCTATTTTTTTTTTTTTTTATGTAAAGACTTTAAAATTTCACGTTAAAAATCCTAATACTACAGAATTTAATATTTATATATTTTATTAATAAAGCATAAACCAACAAGCTTCTTTCAATTTACAAATTTACTATAAAAATTTAATAATAACAATTAAAAAGTCAACATCGGTGTAAATAAATAAGTTGATACAGGTGCGGTTGGTACGAATTAAAATTGTACCTATAACGATATTGTAACTGTAACTACATCTGCATCGTACCTGTAATTATTTTTGGCCAATTAAAATACGGAATAAATTGAGTAGAAAATCCGTTTTAATCTGTTCCTTTCGAATCTTTCAACGAATTATGTCAATTAAAAAGGATATAGAATATGCTTTGATATTATTAACAATACAAGAAATAGATAACTCATATACCTCTTTTAATAATAATGATGAACCAACTGATAATGATAGTGAAAAAAATTAATAATCAGCATAGATCATGTGCTTTATATGATCTGCTACACATGACAGTTACATGTGATTTCGGAAAGTAGTCTCATTTTAATCAATTAGATAAAAAAATAAAAAATCGATTTCCAATCTCCACTTCTCTTTTATAAACTCATATCTAAAAGAAAAGTCACTTATAACTTATTGAGCCAATTTATGGTTAAAAAAAGTTCGTTCAAATTTTAAGTCATTAGAGAAAATGAGTGACGATATTATAGCGCTAAAAAACCGGTAAACTATGAAGATTTTAATAAAATATAATGAATTGAGAATACTTTATATTAGAAACATAAAGAATGTAAAGTCAAATATTGCACTGGATATTTGACTTAAATCCTATATTTATATAAAAAACTAAATTTATATAACTTTTTAATCCTATAATTCTAAATCACATGTAACCCGCTACCACTTTTCGGTGGCGATGCTAGGGTCGTTATACATGCTTTTCGAAGCTGATCTGTGTAATAAAAATTTTCTTCAAATATGAATCAAATAAATCGAGAATTTCAGATGACCGTTTAAGGTTACAAGTTATATACTATTCCATTCCATATGCCTTCCAAAGGTACATTAACTCAGTGTAAATGTATATTATGATTTGTACAGTGTGTTTCAAGTGGTTGATTAAATTTTTTATTAACCAGAGAACAAAATGCTTACAACATAGTTATCACTAAATTTGAAGATGAAGAGATGCACTTATATATAGTAAAGTGTTCATTTAATGATTTGATGACTAATATTATATGTTCGAGGAATAATTAATCATACATTTTATTGTAAAAATGAAGTTTATTGTTATAAACAATAAATATTCATCAACTTCAAAAACAATCAAGATAAAAGGATTAATTATACATAATGGATCTAATAAAATAATCTTGACAGCTTTTTTGAAGTGAATTAGCTTGTGATGGAATAAAATATAACAGATCAAGATTGTTATTTCGTGAAGGTTTTGTTGGATTAAAAGGTTTGAAATGCTAACAAAAAAGGAGAATCATCAGCTATGATATTATGGAGCGAGACAGCCATTTCATTTAATATAAATTTACAATAAAACAAACTCTTCGGTTTTTTTACGATTTACAAATTCTAAACAATTTCACTGTTCATCTGAGAAACGTCAATATCAAGCTACTAATTTATTGATGACCTATTTATTAATTAAACATGATAAAGCATTTGTTGAAACTTGAAAAGGAATTATTAAAGCGAAAAGTGAAAGAATTACTTTTGATTATTTCAGATCTGTGTAATCTTGTCTCCTTATTTTTCTTAATAAAAAAAAGTTTATTAACTTTATCTGTTTTAAACTGGTTTCTTTCATTAATTATTTGATTACCTACAATATTAAACAAACGGATGTTCACTTGAAACTGATGTCATTATTGCGTATTATAGTAGGAAATAGTAGGTAAAGTTTTAATATAATGATTTTAGTATATACTGATATATATATATATTAACTAATAATATACAATTCTTACAAATCTTAATATAGATACTAATGAGCATTTATATAAAGTTTAATTTACCTAAAGCAGAAATAAATCCACTAAAAATAATTTATTGCATAACATTTATTTAAAAATATTTATTTATGATATAAGTACATAAGTACTAATAAAAAAAAAAATAATTATAAAATATATATATAGTAAATAGTATGTATCAATAGTAATAAATTGTTAAATATTACAGTCTAATCTCAATATACCAATATTCGATATACCGATATACTATTAAAAACTTGATATACTAATAAAATTTTATTTTCCCACTATATGCGAGGACATACAAATATCGGTATAACTTTGATATAACGATATTTCATAAAAATTTCACATATGCCTTGACAAATCTAAGTTATATAAAGGTTTGACTGTACTATTTATTAAAGGAGAACATCTAATTAAAATTGAAGACATAATTAATGATAATTCATTTAATTCTCCTCCTTTTTCATCAATATAATCTACTTGAAGATATTTAAGATTAGGCAACCATAAACCTTCCTCATAATTTTTTTCATCATCAAATAAATCTTTCTTATTTTTCTTATTATCAAAAAATATACTTCTAATACATGTACAGTTATTAAACCTTAATTCTTGCAAATTTTGTAAATATTTCATGTAAGATAAAATAATACTATTATAATTTATCCGTGCATTATTAAAAATCAAAGTTTTTAATGATTTATGTTGAGATTCTTTTAAAGATTTTAAAATTTCATTTATACCCGTTTCTGGAATATCAAATAATTCAAAATGAACTAAATTATGTTGAGATCTTATTAGAGAAGCAAGATAATAAGATTCACTTGATACTGCTGCCCGTGCTGCATTTCCACAATAAAAGTAGATAGGGTAATTAATTCTAATGATTAATTTTTGAATATTATAACAAATTAGTGAAAGGGAAGAGAATATATCATATTTCCTTTCTCTTATAGTAAGTACAAGTTCAGTTAAATTGGCAAAAAATTGAGTAATTTCGGGAATTTTTGATTCCTTAATTAATAAATTAAGAATGTAATTATCACTGTAAATAAAATGGTTGTAATTATCATTGACATCATCATCATCATATTTATCTACTTTAATAAGAAATGAACAAGGATTTTTGTTATTAATCTTATAGAAAATAAATTTTGTATCAAATGAAAGTATTTTTAACTTTGGTATGTTCATAATAAAGTATTTCAATATACTTCCAAATGTTAAAGGTGAATAATCGTTTTTGTTGAATTTTGAATTAGAATTATTCCATTTATTCCAATCTTTAATTGCACAATATAGTTCATGCAAGTCCAATACAAATAAAAATTCGAAATAATCAAAAGTAATTCTTTCACTTTTCGCTTTAATAATTCCTTTTTCAACGAATGCTTTATCATGTTTAATTAATAGATAGGTCATCAATAAATTAGTAGCTTGATATTGACGTTTCTCAGATGAACAGTGACATTGTTTAGAATTTGTAAGTTGTGAAAAAACTAAAGGGTTTATTTTATTGCAAGTGTATAAGAAATGAAATGGTTGTCTCCATAATAAATCTACCGTTTCTTTACACCAATCACGAGAAACTAATAAGCAAGAATGAAGAGATTTTTTATCATTTTTTAAATGAAGAACAATCGGACGAATTAATTCTGGTGGAAGTGTTTTAGAATTTTCAACATCATTTTCGTCTTTTTTTTTTGAAAAATTTAACAGCATTATTACGGCTGATAATGAGAATAATGACAGAATAAAACGGATAAGGAAAATTTCAACGTATCACAACGCCTTAGGTATCATTAGACCAGTCTAGGCCTTTCCTTTTTTGTATAAAGATATATGTAGATTACTGGCTAAATATAGCCCTGTTCATTTCCGGTCGGTTGCATTTTTCGGTCGGATTTTGTTGTACAAAAATTATCCAATAAAATTTTTTTATTTTCGATCACAAATTGAACTTGATATTTGGTTCGAACTCCTTCTATTGATATATATTTTTTCTTAAATGTCACGTTAACAGAAAAATTATCTAATTTTGGTTAGTTACCTTTGGCGTTCGACCAAAAAACCCCAAAAAATTGGGCTAAAAGTTCAGAAAATGGTTGTGTTGTACAAACTGATCAGCCCATCAAAATTTCTGACCGAAAAATGCGACCGACCGGAAATGAACAGGGCTTATACAGTATGTCGCAATTGTTGCACCTATTACCTTCATTGCTGAAATCTGTGATTTTATGACATCGCTATCACTATAGTATCACGTTGTGATTTTAGTAACGTAACAATACATTGTACGTTAATACGAAATTGCAATATATGACTATATCTGATATCATAAATATGGATTTTTATTACTGTATATTAAAATTTTTAAAGTATTATTTTTTCATTTTTATAATATTGATGTTGAAAATGCAGCTACAATGCTTATAATTGCATAGAAACGGTAATAATACTATACTATACTAAAATGAGCACTTGTTTTTATGCGCAGATATTTATACTTATTAGCTAATGCAAGACCACTTTTAAAAAAAATTTTTATTAATAATTTCTTAAAGTATTTCTGAATACCATTTTTTTTATTATTATTTTTATATTAAACCTTACTCCCTCTTTTTGTCACTATAAATGCAATGGCTCTCCCCCTATAGGCAGGCACTAATGGCCTCTACCCATTTACAAGAGGAGGGGCTTTTCGTAAAGTTATTAGATATATATATGTGTACAAATGAGCACATATATCTATATAACTAAAAAAATTTGTCTGACGTTTGGATTAGTCTCCGTATAAATAATTTGAATTGTGTAACTTGAAATCCCATGCCATACAGTGCAGTACCTCTATAACCAACCCAATTTATAGTCATAATATGACATTTTTAAAAAAATGTCACATTATTAAAAAATAATATTTTAAAATTCTAACCAATAATTTTAATAGAGCATGTCAATAGCTTTTAAACTTATCGGGTTAGATTAAAAAATAATAAATATTGACAGTGCTACATAAGTTTGAAGATCGGGTAATTTACTATGATGGGAAAAATTTGAGAATAAGTGATTTTTGTGTAACATAAAAAAAACATCATTTGGTAGTACTTATACAAATAAATCATTCTAGCTTATAAACTTACCCACACTTTGTTAGAAAAATTTGAAAAAAAATTAAAAAAAATTTTTGTAGTTTTTTATTTATTACAAACTACATTATGCCTATTTCTCGTAAAAAATTAGCTGCTAAAAAAAGTTTAAAGCATCAACTTCGTAATATAAGCTCTGGTCAGTTTGTAATGCAATATTCAGATAGTGAAGATGAGTACAAATATGAATCTGATAATGATTATTCAACAGATAGTTCAGATAAAAATTATTGTACTCAAAGAATATTAAAATTAAGAGAAATATCTTTTGTTTGGACAAATAAAGGTTTTATAACTCTTTCTTTATTAATATAATGAATTTAATTTTTTTTTATTACAAATTTTTAACAATTTTTATTAAATTCCAGAAATTGATAAAAAAAAGGCACCATATACTGGAAATTCTACTGCATCATATTATAGAAAGTATGGTCCATCAGGAACATATACTAAAGCAGCTAAAGATTCCCTACCAATTACTCAGTATTTTACAACTCAGCTTTTACAAGCAGAATCTGAAATTATAGAAGAAAAAGAATTAGATAAAGAATTACCAGATAGAGAATCACCAGATAAAGAATCAGATGATGAATCAGATGATGAATCAGATAATGAACCAAATGAAGAATCAGATGAAGATTCTGAAGAATTTGAAAATGAAATGGATATTGATAATGATTTTTCTAATAAAATGGAAGCTCTTGAAATAATTCTTCATCAAAATAAGAAAAAAATTTCAGTATATGATTATTTAAGACATCGTTCAATTTATGAGTTTTTTATTAATTGGAAAGAAAAAGGTATGACTCGTAAAAATGCAGCTTTTAATGCAGCAAAAAAGGTTTATGATAAAGGATTATATCGTGCAAGAATAATTAATAAATGGGCAAAAAGCTGGATTGAAAATGGTGTATTACCAGTATCATTGCAAGGTTGTCATCAAAAAATAAAATCATTTATTGATGATGAAGATGTTATTGAAAAAAGTTTGGAATTTATTCGTGAAAGTGAAGGGAAAATTACACCAAAATTATATAGAACTTTTATTAATAATACTCTTTTTCCACAAATGAAATTAACTGCATCAATTTCTGAAAAAACATCTAGAGTATGGTTACGAAAGCTTGGATTTGTTCCACAATCTCGAAAAAAAGGAATTTATTTTGATGGGCATGAGCGTCCAGATGTATTAGAATATAGAACTAATTTTTTAAAAAAAATGGAAGAATTTGAACAGTTAATGCCAACATTTGAAGGAAATAATATGGAACAGAAAGATCCAATCTTACCTAATGGAAAAAAACTTCATATTTTTGTAACT
>QZLH01000804.1:11189-25115 GCA_003833135.1 Oehlia diaphana | reverse complement strand
ATCCGTAGTGCTATACCGAATAATCCGTTATGGTGTTACCGAATTTTCTCATAACGAAGGCCTGATCGGCTCGGACGCCTAATTCGTTATAAGAAGAGTTGACTGTATTTCGAAATTTTACACCACCTCCGAAAGATTACACTAAATTACGCCTAAAAAAATTTCCTGATGTATTTGCTGGCAGGTAGGGTGCAAATTATTTAAAATAGGTTTAATTCATAAAATTTTTCCTTTAAATAAGGAGCACTGCTCTCTTTGAGTATAATATAAAAAAAAAAAATATCATATAATTTAAAGCTAATATATGTATCACGTGATACATAAGCTAAAAAATTTATTCCTTTGAGTTTAATTCTTTTTATAAAATTAAAATTCAATCATAGAATCAAATTTTATGTTCCTATTATAGGCATGATGGCATTTGCAGAATGCTAGTACGAACTGGCCGGAATTAACGTTAGCTCTATCACGTGCCATAACTCCATAAAATGGTAATTTTGATAATTAGTTTTGATTGGAAATATTGTAAAATGAAAATTCTCACCAAAATGCTCAAACGTAAAATAACCTTTACTTCTGACAATAATAAAAAACAAAAAGCAACCACTTTAACACAAACTTCTCTTTCTTCTTGGGTCAAACCTCAGCCACAAACCCTTAGTACTATTAATTCAGAAACCTTAATCAATAAAATAGGAAATGAAAATAAAGATTTGTTGAGTTTGGAAATTAAGACGATGAATAGCGAGTGGCTGGAAGTTTTAAGCGGCGAAATGCAGAAGCCCTACTTTATAGAGGTAGACTAAAAGCGCTTTATGAAACATTTATATATATTACGCGATGTTGACGCGTCTTGAGTTTTTTTTTTAGCTAAAGAAATACCTTCAGAATGAGAAAGCTAATAATAAGAAAATTTTTCCACCTGGTATAATAATTGTAATTAGGATTTGGTCAATGTCTGATTGGTTCTAATTTTGTCACGTCAAATTTACGTATTTACCTATTATTAATAGAACCGGAAATATATAGCTGGTCAAGATTTACCCCACCATCTTCAGTCAAAGTTGTCATTATAGGACAAGATCCTTATCACAATGTCGGTCAGGCTCATGGCTTGTGTTTTAGTGTTCCACATGGCGTCCCACCTCCACCATCGTTGATCAATATATATAACTCCTTGAAAAAGGATATTCCGTCATTTCAGATTCCGAAACACGGTAATCTTATCAATTGGGCCAAGGCTGGAGTCCTCCTTTTAAATACCTCTCTCACTGTACGAGCCCATGAGGCAGCAAGTCATAGTGGAAAAGGATGGGAGAAATTTACTGATGCTGTGATACAATATTTAAACGAGAAAGAGAATGGATTAGTTTTCATGTTATGGGGAAATCATGCTATTAAAAAAGGAAAAAATATTAACAAGGTAATAATTTTTTTATTGTCAAGGATTGATATATGCATTTAAAGCTAAACTTCTTTCGTATATTTAAGAACAAACATCTCGTTCTGCAAACAGTCCATCCGTCACCATTGTCTGCCCATCGTGGATTTTTGGTGTGCTGTCATTGGTCTAAAGCCAATGCATACTTGAAATCTCACGGCAAACAAGAAATAGAATGGAATTGTTTGTCAGCAGCTGATTAACGAGTCACTTAAGTTTGCAGAAATACTTTATTACTTTAAATATTCTCTGATATGGAAACTAGTTGCATTTTCTCTATTTTTCTTGTAAATATATACGTAATAAATATAATAAAATGACGAGTTTAATAATATACTAAATTGATGCTCTCCGCATCTGCTGGTTGGATGGGGTGCTGGTATAGAAATGTTTATGTATAGTAAAATTTTATTTCTTAAGAAAGCTGTTGCTTCCAGTGCAGTGAGGATAAAAAAAATAATAAAAAAAAAATGATATACAAAATTGGATAATCATTCATTAATGTTACACAAAAACGTAGCTGACGCGTCTTTATTACAGGAAAAACCACGACATTTTTTTAAATATTTTATTTTTAGCTGGGATTAGTTAATTGGTCCCTAATGTCAAAGCGCGGTAGTCCTTCAGAAATTTCCTCAACATCACGTTCAAAAAAGGTTAAGCAAATGCTAGGAAGCTGCTTAGGCGAGACATTGGACAATTTCAGGTGTGTTTTTATCTTTAATACAGAATAAATTTTTTTTTGCTTATATTAACGTGCAAATTATAAAGTTATGAAAAAGTTGCACAATGCTATCCGACATTAGCTAAGGAACAGCCTGAACGACTCCAACAAGCTCTCTGTCAAGTTAAAGAATTTTTGAAAACAAATACTGAGGTTGGAAATTACGTCAAATTTTTATTACTATTTAATTCATATTGATTAAACTTTTAAATAAAAGGAAGAATTTGAAGCCATTTTGGAACAACGTAATATACTGGAGAAACTTAATGAACTTGATGATATAATTGCAAAGGCTAAAAAGTGTCAAAAAGATGAGCACAGTCCGATTCAACCTATGTAGTAAAGTAAAATTCTATTATGATCAACGAAAAAAGATATACCATAATAATTGATATTGTAATATTAGGATTAAAGTTGATCCAAAAACAATCATACGCGCTAAAACATTACCGATTAAATTCGAAGAAAAGAAAAATTTAGAACGCGAATTTTTAAAGGTAAATTTTGAACATGCGCTAAAAAATTAATTCTGCAAAACTTGTTGACTTCATGATTTTAACAGATCAACCAAGAAAATGAATCTTTAATGTCAGAAGTTAGAATCAAGAAAAAACAGATAGACTGTTTGTCCCAATCGATTCAAGAAATAATAACCGAAAATGATAAGGTATAACAAATTCACTAATTTTATATTTTCCCAGTACTATGAATAATTCCAAATTACTTTATTAAGGTGGTGGAAGTTGCTACGGAAATTCCAGTTAATGAAATGCAAAACATTATTGACAATGTAATAAAATTATAAATAACAAAAATAAACACGTGATTATTGTGCACAAAACACAGAATATTACTATCTTTAGTAAAATAGCATTACGAAAGGCATTCTTTTTCCCTAAATTCATTTGAATTATTTTGTCAAGGAAACTTTTTCAAATAAAAATAAAATGATCATCAAGGAATATAGAGTAATAAATAACTGCACGCGCGACGAGTATCAAGTATGTTGTGCCTATTAAACTCTTATCTTTTTTTCTTTACAACAAGAAATTTTCATTTCCAGTTTATAATTTTCAGGTGGGTCAATTGTATGCTGTTGCAGAAGCTTCAAAAGCAGAAACTGGTGGAGGGGAAGGTGTGGAAGTACTTAAGAATGAACCATATGAAAATGCTGAGGGCAAAGGACAATACACGTACAAGATATATCACCTTTCTAGGTATGTGTTTTACATGTACAACTTTTTAAGAATTTTATACTAAATTATTTCTTTATGCTTAGTAAAGTACCTGCCATTATCCGTGCGATAGCGCCGAGCGGAGCACTTGAATTATACGAAGAGGCATGGAATGCTTATCCTCATTGTAAGACTGTTTTAACTGTAGGTATTATTAATATTAACATCTATAAATTATAAATCTGAATTAATAATTTTTAACATTTGATAGAATGGATACATGAAGGATAATTTTAAATTAGTTACAGAGACGATGCATGTTGACAACAGTCGTGGTGAAATTGATAACGCTTTGAACATTTCGCAAGATTTACTTGAAAAACGTGAAGTTGTGATCATTGATATTGCAAATGATCCTATCGAGCCGAAAGACTATAAAAAAGATCAAGATCCAACTTTATATCATTCCGAGAAAACGGGTCGAGGTCCATTGAAAGACGATTGGATTAAAAAAGCTACACCTACCATGACTTGTTATAAACTAGTCACTGTCGAATTTAAATGGTTTGGCCTTCAAAATAAAATTGAAAGTTTCATTCAAAATGTTATGCGATCGCTATTCACAAATTTTCACAGACAACTTTTCTGTTGGACTGACAAATGGTACGGGATGACCATGGATGATATTCGAGCATATGAAGATAAAACAAAATATGATCTTGATGAGGTATGTCTTTAAATTCGGTATATCATTTTTGTCAAAAATTCGAATATTTTATTGTAATTCAATTTTTTTTAGTCTCGTGCAAAAGCTCCACCTCAGGAAGAAACATAAGGATAAACAAAAATCTCACGAATTTAATACAAATAATAGAAAATATTGAATTTGGTTTACTGCATTATGCATTTAAGATATAACCAATTATTGCAATAAATTATTTAAATTTACAATGGTTGCTAATTTATTCCAAAAGTATACTAATTGCCATGGCAATACAAGCTAATGAGACATATGGACTCAACCGCTCTCCTAATGGTAAAAGCATATTGAGTAAAAAAGAAATTTGATTAAATTTCATTAAAAAGACATCTACCAATTCTTGCAGCCTTCCAAAATAAACCCAGTATTCTAAAATTATATAAAGCGTTTTAACAATTTTTTTATTAAAAAAAAAACCTAAAAAATTGATTTAAGAATAATACCCAGTCTTATTTCTATCGAGAAGAGTAGGTGCTTGAGCTTTAACAAAAGTACAGGTACAAATGGCTAATAGAATCACAAGTAGCAAACTTTGGAAATTAAATAATGCCGACTAGAAAAGAAATGAGCGATTAACGAATCTATAATATGTAAAACTATTTCAAAAACTTTATTGGCATACCATTTTTTTTTTTTTAGAAAAAAAGTGAGTTTATGTAATTTTACTTAAATATTAAAAAATCACGAATCACGTGACAATAAAACTATACTATGAATTTTTGACGTCTAACTATTGATCGTAAATTAAAAAATGCAAACTTATAACATTCTGTAATATTATGAAGCCCGTAATATCATGCAAATTTAATAAATATATTAGTTAACAAAAATAGTGTGAATTTTTTCAAAATCAGACGGATTCTTAAGTTTTATATTATGTGAAAGAGGATGACTTGAAACGGTATTACTATTTAGAACAGGTAAACGAATTCGTCCAACAATCGAAGGTTTTATCACATTGCCATCATTCTGTAATACAATATAATCAGTTAATAAAAAATTTATAATTTATATATAATTATAAAAAAAAAGACAAACCTTTAAAGGCTTATGTAAATTATTTTTTCCGAGTTGTCGAAGCTTTAATTTTAATTCGTTGCTTCGTTGTTGTAAAGTATACATGACCGATTGCTGTACCTGATACTGATATTCTGAAGTCTTCTTTAAAGGTCTCCATTGTTTTTGATTTTCTAATGTTTTGGTAAGATCAATAATTCGAGGTGACGCACTTACAGTTCGGAAATCCTGAAGATAATAATTTCAGAATCAGTTGTACTTGAAGTAAATAGACAAATATAAATATAATGCAGTACCTTGAGTAATGATTTAGCTTCTGAGGCCACCGATTTCAACAACTCTCCTTCACTTTGATCTCGAAGAGCTCGACGTCGTTTAGGTTGCAAATGCCAATCTAATGCGTTTAATGCATCTTTGCCTTTCAAATGAGAATTTTCTGCTCTAAGATAACGAATAGCGAATTTCAAAGATTCGATCTAAAAGTTTATGCTAATTAGTATAAATTAAATTAATGAATTATAAAAAATAAAACAATATTTAAATACCTGACTAGCCAATCTTTGATTTTCTAATGGATTAGCATCTGCATACATTCTTAAATCGTCTTCATTGTCTTCGTCCTTTAATTCAGTATTCCGAGAAGGAACAGCTAAAGAAAAAAGTAAGATTCTTATCATTATTAAATTATAATAAATTACATATATATGAAACTACAAATACCTCCGTCTTCAATATTTCCAGCAAGTAATATAAAATTTTTATTTTGTTGCTCCAAAGAATCAATTTCTTGTTGAAGATTTTCCATAGCTTCTTCAAAGTCTGTCTCCTGTTTTCTTGAATTTTGAAGTTCTTGTTCCAAGGCAGTAATCATATCGGCCTGTAAAGTAAAAAGAAAAAAGTTGACATACAGATAACCCCTGTTCTTATTCAAAAACAAGTTAAACTGAATAGCACTCAGGTACTTCGATACTACCGCACTGTTAACTAATATTTTAGCCCCGACTGCCAATTTGCAGTATCCGAACTGTATGCTACAATTACCTGTTTCTTTACGTTTTCCATACGTTTCTCTAATAGCTCTATTTTGACATTAGCTTCTTGCAAGAGTTGATCCTAATAAAATTAAAAGTTATTAGTTAGAACAGAAAATTTTATTATTGTATTAGTTCTTACTTTTAATTTCTTCTCCTTGATTAATTCACGTATCTCCTCCTGTTGCTGTTGAGCTTTACGTTCCATTTCGGCATTGACAAGCGCTTCAGCTTTTATTTCTTTTGCTCTGATATTCCAAGGAGCTTCTCCCTTTACAACTACATTAACCATAATTTTTATTATTTAATCTAATTATATAACGAATATTAAAATTCTTATCAACATACCATAAGTAGTATTTTCTGGGTCATTAATTGCATTATTTAAATTACTAATTTCTTGACATATCGAAAGCAGCGACTTAGTGCATCCGTCCCACATATTTAATTCATTGGTTCCTAACATATTCTCGGTAACTTGATGAATAGTTTTTTGTAAGCCACTAAGTAACAATTCCTCTTTTGTATCTTTCTTCTCGTTAATATATGCGAAGATGCCCTTTCGAACCTACAGATAAAAATGCTTAAAACCATATTCCTATCGAAATGTCAGAATAATGACTTAACCAACCTCCTGACAGAAAGTAGTCAATTTTGTACTTAATGTAAAACAAATCTTGAATTGTGTAAGAAGATCAGATTTTAATCCTGCATTTTGATCCGCCATGTCATCCAGTCTACGGATTAATTTTCTATAAAAAATAACAGTCAGACTAATATTTCCTCTCTTGAATTTAAATATAATTAAGCTTTTTACCTTGCCATAACTTTACTACTTCTAGATTGCGAAACTAAACTCTGAAGCGGTAAAAAGAAATCGGAATTAAATTTTTCGATTTCTTCGGTTACGTTAATTTCTATAGAATTAGTTAAATAATATGAGAAAAATATAATAATTACAAACAAACGAAATATAAACTTACCATCGTCTTTACAAGCAAGGGCAACAGCTTGTTTAAGATGACCAAGAGAAACCGCAATGGTATCTGCATTCAAGTCTAAACCTCTACTATAAGCATATAATTTATCTGCCTCATCAATTTTAGTGTTGGAAAGGTATATTTCTGCAAGGTGCTCAAGTTGGGCTATGGATCTTTACGAAAAATAATGTCAACAGTAAAATTTTAAAATAAATAAATAAAACGAAAAAAAACCCCCCGGACCTTTGAATATCTTCAATACAATCAGCTTCTTTGAGGTCTTCTTTTCTCAAAAGATCGACTATTCCATTAAGTCTAACAAATTATAATAACCATTATTAATAGGAATGACATTTTATTTTAATTTTATCCATAGTTCAAAAATAATTACCGACGCTCCGTTCCGACTAAATCATGATAAACTTGACCCATTTTGAGGAAAATATCAACAGGGCAAGCATTAACGAATGAAACAAGACGTTTAGCTATATCGGAAAACCAGGCAAGTTTTTGTCGGAACTATTATTATAAATCCAGACGTAAATATGACTGATCATAATTAAAATATTAAAGAGAGAAGTAACTTACTTCGCAAACAGCAATTAATTCTTCGGGAACCGTTGTATTTAATTTTTCTGGAATATTATGAATTTGATCGACTTGCTTGATAATTAATTCAGATTTGAAAACAAGACGTTTTAACAGAAGCAAGCAACGGATAGAATCATGCTCCGAGCGAAAGTAAGAGTCTGGCAAGTACGGCTTTAATAATAAAAATAAATAATAAGTGAAACAAAGCAAGAACGATTAGCCAATAACAAAATCACTCTCGTATACCTGTACAAATGCCAAATTCTCTGATGCTTGAGTTGCGTCCAATTTTCGAAGTTCTAAATCAATCTGTTTTGCTTGAGCTTTCAGAACTCTAGATTGCAACTTGATATTTAGATCAAGCATAGATTGTGATTGACTACTGAGGTTCTTTGATTCTGAGTATTGGCTTTCTTCTTTTTGTCGGAATTGTTCTAGATCACTATTATAAGAGAAATTAATTAAAATAACGTGTATAAAAAAGTATGTCTTTATCAAATAGTACCTTTGTAAGTTAGCAACCAATTCACGGAATTGGTGTATTGTATTTTCATAATCTGCATTAGTCTCATCCGACATTTCAAGACGTTTCAGATATTCACGAATAAGAATATCTTTATGATCTGTGAAATATAAATTAAAAATAATAATAGTTGAAAAAGTTACTTAAAAACAATCTTTATATAAAATGAATCATTTACCGATTTCAGCTTGAAGCTGTTTCTCGTTCTCAATATGATTTTCTTCAAGTTCGTCATTTAACTCTTTTAAAGCTTCAAGATCTTCAATTGCAATTCTCATCTCTTCAAGTCTCTAATGGTTTTTAAACGTTAACTATAAAGATTTTATTTCTATTACATAACATGATTTAATTACCTCCCCTTGCGCTAAATTTTTTTCCGTAAGTTGCTCAAGCATATCTTCAGCATTCATAGCATCGTCAAGTCGATTCTTTAAATCTTCTATTGCACTTTCGGATAATTTTAATTGATTTTTCATTTGGTCATGTTGAACTATAAGAAAATAATATAAATGATAACAGTGAAAATTTGATAACAAAATCCGATTATTTCGAGGTTAAAAAAATAAAATAAAACAAAATAAATAAAACAAATAAAATAACCTTGGATATCTTGAAGAGAAACTAGTTCTTTTTCTAAATTCTTGATTTTTTTGGCAAGCTCAGCTTCTTGTTCGCTCGATACATCTCGAAGTCTATATGTAAAATACCAATTAGCAACTAAACCATAAATTAATTTATCGTGTTATATATAGTAATACCTCACAAGAGCCTCCTTTAGCCGTTCATTATGCTTTTCTAATTGAATAATTTCTACTGCGGGTCTTGCCTCACCATTTATCATGTCTGATGAGTTAGTTAAAAATTAGTAAATTTCATAATAGTAATTATTGGAGAATAAAAGGACTTACCGCCTTCTTGTTTAAAAACGTTTAGATCTACGCTAATTTCCTCTACTTTTTCTTTCAATAAATTTACTTCATGTTGTAAATTTTCGGCCTTTTCTTCGGCCATTTCTTTATCGAGAGTCATCATTTCCATAGATTCAACAGCTTCATTGTATTTGCTTTCAAACATTTCTTTCTCCATATTAACCTCTTTCAATTGTTTTCGAAGTTCTTTTAATTCCTGCTGCATATCGCCCATTTTGGCTAATAATAAATAAATATTTCATGCGTCAATGACTAGATATAACATTAGCGTATAATATTTATAAAAGGATTACCTTGAAGCTTTGGTTTTATACTTAAAAATTGCTCCGCTTCAACTCTCGACTTCTCAGTCTCCCTAATTTTTTCCCTATCTTCTTGGCGTTTATTTTCTAATATCTTAAGTTTTAATCTTAACTCTTCATATTCTTTTAGAGATACGGTCTAAATTACATAATTAATCAATAAATACGATTTATTTGTCCTATTATATTACAGAAACAACTAGAATATCATACTTGTTCACGGGCAGCTGATGTTTCCTGTAAAGAAAAAGGATTTGCCATAGAAATCGTGTCATGTCTCGTTATATCACTTCTAGGAGTTTCGTACTTTTGTATTTCTGATTTTTGTGCAGGAGTAGTTGACTCATTCAATATATCATGTTCTAAAGGTTCTTCATAAATTTCATCATTCATTTCAACTTCATCTTCTATCTCAGTAGATGAAAATCCTAACTCAGTATCGCTTCTCTTAATATCAATGCCACTTGCATCAGAGTTTCTAGAAAACGTAGGACTATTTAATCCACGAGAACTAAATCTTCCCATTGTTGGTGAATTTTGTCCTTTTCGATTATGGTTTGGTATACCTGAAGTGTTTATTCGCATATTCCCTACAATTGAGGGCGGACGAAGAATTGAGCGTCCATTACTAATATTTGGGTCATTTGGTGGAGCAAAGCTCGGAACCTGGAAATGTAAAAAGTATTATAATTAGTTAAAGCGCTAAAAGATTTCAATCAAAGGAAGTATTTTATTTAATTAATAAAAAAAACACTCGAGTTTTATTCAATTATATAATTCTTTAAAAGGGGTGCTTACTTGACTTTGTGGTGAATTAACAGCACTATTTAAAAATTTTATCTGTGAAGCTCTAACAAAAACTCCGTGATTTGGCTTACAATCAAAATAATGTTTGCCCTTAACCGAGCCGTTGTTTTTACCCGAGGGTTCATCCAGCTCCACACCAACCCATTTTCCTGTAGCAAATTCAGTAGGTCCAACAAACCGAATTGTTCCCATCTTTCCTTGTATCTCACACCTTGCATCTACTGTTAATTCTGTTGCTGTTGCCATTTTAGGTTAGCAATAGACAACTTCTCAAAAATGAATAATACCCAATAGATAAATTTTCCTTCAAAATAGATAATACTCAATAGACAATTTTTCCTAGAAAATTTTCCTTCAAAAATGATTAATATCCCAATAGATTAGCTTCAAAAGCGTCCAATAGAAGGAAATTTATCTTTCAATATGTTCAACAGATCCTTCGAAAAATAGTCAATAGGAAGGAAAATAAAATCGAAAAAAATTAGTCTCCTTTTTTTTATATAGAAACATGGACGTCACATGTCAAAGAATTTTCATAAGATTAACACGTTAAAAAAATTGAAGTTTGTACCAGGTTACGCCAACTATGTTTCTTTAGTGTATATGGCGCAAATCAACTGGAATAGTACTGGGAAATATCAATTGAACCGACTGTTATCTTGGCAACCCAAATTTGATTTTTACAAGTTTGCGCAAATGATACAGTTATATGAACGGTAATGGTTAGTGTTTATAAGTAAAATTTTACTTCCATGTGATCAGTTACAAATAATGGAAGTGTGAACTTTTCTCCACTAAAAAAATTCAGCTGTTTAAATTATATATTAATAAAGTAAAACAAATGAGCTTTAATTTATCTGCCTGTTCAATTCTGATCGTTCAGCAAAAATTCATTAACCAATCCTAACATGTGATCAAAATCAAAATTGAGTACTTGTGTGGTATGAGAAATATATATATAATAATTAATTAATGATAAAGTCAGTATTTTAGTATTTTAGATGCCTTTGGTTGAATTTTGACTTGGTAAAATTGTGAGTAAAACATTATAAAAAAAAGAACATTTAGTAAATGTTCTTAATGAAAAATATTAAAAAAAATAAGTTCTGGTACTATAGTTAAATATCAAACTCTTTATATACCAAAATTTATTGATCATATACTAAAAATAGTTCAGCTTTTAGTATATATAGTTGGCAAATCTAAAAACTTAAACCCTTTGCTAATATCATAAGCCATCTCTAAAATTCTAATTTTACTGAAAATTTAATTTAAATTTAGATTTAGTAATAGTATGGATGGTAACGGTTCTGTCAGTTCAGTTTTAACTCTATAGAATGGTGAAACCAGTTCTGAGCAGAACCATTCCAAAAAGTCAGTTCCAAGTGGTTCAGTTCTATAGAATGGTCTGCTTCCAAGCAGAACTATTTTAAAAGTCAGTTCTAAGCAGTTTAGCTTTATAGAATAATCTAAGAAGTTAATTAAATATTATCTGAAAAAAAAAATAAAATGTATATAAACTGAATGGAACTGAACTGCTTGAATTAGACAATTCCATTCTAAAAACTGAACCAGATTCTCAGTTCTAACTCTATTTTCAATTCTAAATCATACCTTAACCACTCAACAGTGAAGGCTATGAAGCTTTTTCATCCCTAAGTAATAGTTTAATAATTTGAAATTTTGGCAATAATTTCAGCAATTGCTATATGCCAAAATGTTTTGACATTCAACTATATTTGGTATCTTATATCAATTTTATCTTAAGTGAATTATCTACAAAAAAATGAAAAAAGTAATGTTAAAAATAAAAAAAATAAAAAAATCCTTTTCCTATTTACCTTTTATCTAAAGTTCAGTTCATAATTTTGTTTAGTGTTCCTATTAAAAAAATATTAGTACATTTCTTTAATACAAATATACAATTAATTACTATACATTCTATTATTTCATATATCTAAGTCCAAGTTTTTTTGAATTTTTAAAAGTCTAATAATCTAAAAATAAAAAAAAATATTAATATGTTTCTTTAATATAATTAAATAATAATATATATACTTTTTCATATATTTTACCAAATTCTTTCAAATTCTAAGTGTTAATATGTTTCTTTAATACAATTAATATTATACATTTCTCTTATATATACTTTACCAGACTCTTCTAAGTCTAATAATCTAAGAAAATGAAAAAAAATGCTAGTACATTTTTTTAATACAATTGAATATCATGTCATCCATATATTATATTGAGTTTTTCTATTGAAGTTTTATAATAAATAATTTGTACCACTAGTCAAAATATTTCAATTCAGTCAGATTTTGTATAGGCAAATTTGGCCCAAATTATGGCTGAAATCTGGCCAAAATTGGATGAAACTTTTAACCAAAAGTTTTATTAAGTATTACTATTCAGACTGCCACTTGTCTAAATTTTAGCTAGATTTTGATTTACTATTCGCATAACTTTCAGAAAAAAAATCGCATAATTTTTAGATAATATTCATTATAATGAATACTTAACATTCAGTTAGTTTTTAAACGTATTTATTTAATAATATATTTAATACTAATTTATACTAATTACAATGTTCAATTTATATGCTAATAATAATATATTATAATGTCCTATTTATATATTAATAATACTAATAATAAAAATACCTTCAAGATGACTTTCATCATCAACTTCACAATGCGTCAATATGATGGCTATTTTTTTAATAAACAAATAAAATAAAGGCTAAATTTTAGTAAAATTATATCGAAATAATATCAAACATTAAATTTTAGTAAAATAATATTGAATGTAATAATACATTTTTTTCCTCCATTAAAATGTGTCAGTATTGCACATTAAGTCATCATATATACTTTCATATCCTATATCAGAATCATATATGATATTGCTATTTTCTGAATCTACATATGTCTATTGTGGTACATCATTCAGAGATTGAATATCAAAATTATGTAACGTATCATCATAATTTTTTCATCTGGTTAGTTAAGCGTTTTGTTGTGTAAATAATGAATAAGGATCTAATACTTCCTTAAGAAGAATTTTTAACTGGAAAGAAACGAGTTAGTGTAAATCTATAAATTACTATAATAAGTCAAAAGTTAGTAATATACAGTACCTCCAATGACCTCATAAACGGTTATATACTACTATTTGGCATTTATCTAAGGATGGTAAAGTCCTAGGTCCTGAACCTAAAGACCTGGTCCCAGGACCTGTCTGCAGATCTTTAAGTCCAAATTTTGGACCAGAAGCGGACCAGGTCCTAAAAAGTCCTAGTATCAATACATATTATATAGTTATAAAAGATCTATATAAAATTACATTATTTTTAAATTATATAAATTTGATTTTAGTAATAATAAATTATAAAAAAATGCACTGCAGTATTGCAATACAATTTTTATATTATTAAAATCATATTAAAAAATGAGTTGCGATATTGCGATTTACATTTTTATATTAAAATCATATAAAAAATAAATCGCAATACTGCAACTCACTTTTTTTATATAAAATCAATATAAAAAAATGAGTCGCAATACCGCAACTCACTTTTTTTATATAAAATTGATATAAAAAAGTGAGTCACAATACCGCAACTCACTTTTTTTATATAAAATCA
>QZLH01000804.1:0-10610 GCA_003833135.1 Oehlia diaphana | reverse complement strand
CGATATTGCGATTTACATTTTTATATTAAAATCATATAAAAAATAAATCGCAATACTGCAACTCACTTTTTTTATATAAAATCAATATAAAAAAATGAGTCGCAATACCGCAACTCACTTTTTTTATATAAAATTGATATAAAAAAGTGAGTCACAATACCGCAACTCACTTTTTTTATATAAAATCAATATAAAAAAGTGAGTCACAATACCAAAACTCACTTTTTTTATATAAAATCAATATAAAAAAGTGAGTCGCAATACCAAAACTCACTTTTTTTATATAAAATCAATATAAAAAAGTGAGTCGCAATACGCAACTCACTATTTTTATATGAAACCAATATAAAAAAGTGAGTTGCAATACCGCAACTCACTTTTTTTTATATAAAATCGATATAAAAAAGTGAATCGCAATATCACAAATCACTTTTTTTATATTTAGTTATTACTAGATTCATAAATCTATAAATAACTTAGTCAGGACCAGATCCTGGGACCAGGTCCAGAACTGTCCTAACAGGACCTGGTCCGCAGGTCCGTTCTATAGGACTTACAGGTTTCAGGACTGGGACCGGATCAGGACTGACCTAACCATCCCTACGTTTATCTGAAGTGCTTTTTTCATCTGTTTCACTCAATTCCGGTGAGTGCTATCTCATGTTTTAAATGATGTTGATCATTTCTTGTTTTTCATAGTGAGCGATTCTCACATTGTCTTTATCATATAAAGCTTTAGCAGCTTTTAGGCAACAAATTTTTTTCTAAATGCAAAATAATATGGATAAAACATTTATATTTAACTAAAACAACTAAAATTCTTTTATGTCATTCATCCTCCCATTTACGTATAGATGATGGTCGTCACTATCAAGTTTTCCTTTCTTCTTATAATTATTCCTACTTCGTCTAGATTTATGTAATGACATTAGTTATTTCGTCAACTGATCATAAGTGGAGTTAAAATTTGGCTTTAAATTATTCATTAGTTCTGGTATTAACTTTTTCTTATGTCTACGTTAATTTTGCTCATAAACATTTGATCATAGTCAAGGTCGAATTTAGCAGACATAGTTTTCAAAATGATCTTCATTTTCATCTAAATTATTAACAATAATAAAAAAATTCGATAAATATTAGACAAAACCATTTTTAAAATATTACTAACCCTTGCATTTTTATCATCCTTTTTATCCTTTTCATCTATTTCAACATTTATGTCAAAAATTTCATCATCTGAATCTTCACTATTATTATTCCTAATATTGGCAAAATAAAAGGTAATTAATTATACAAATAGTTATAAAATGGATAACAAAATTTTAGTATGATACTTTTAATGTTTACATTTAGACTTTAAACTTTTTTTCATGCTTCTTGGCATTTGAAGATTCTTATAAAAATTGATTCATTCATAAAATATGTCATTCTCTTTTCTAAATTTCTCATTTATTTTATTAGCATTTCATTTAGTTCTTCGACTTTTCAAGTTCTTTATTAAGTTTGTCTACCTGATATTGCAATTCCATATTATCAGCTCTTAATTTCCCATTTTTTACCTTTAGATCTAAAAATTGAAGATTTCAAATATATATCTATATATCATAAAAACATTCATCAATAAATAATTAAGAATTGATAATCAAAATTTACTAAAATTACTCAATTTTTTTTCTGGTGATCACAAAGTTTCAGTTGCTTCAACTCAATTTTTGTCTAGAAACATCAATTTTGGTAATTAGATTTTCAGAATTTTTACTTGTAAGCCTGCAAGCTTTGATTTAATAATATTTAACAATGATGATTTTGTGTTGAAGGAGGTTTGTAAAGCATTTGGTGATGAAGATGATTTCATATTGGAGAGGAAGGTTCGTAAGACACTCGGTGATGAAGATGATTTCATATTGGAGAGGGAGGTTCGTGAGGCACTCAGTAATAAAGATGATTTTGTATTGAAGGAAAATCTTAAAGTATTTGATGATGAAGATGATTTCGCCTTAGAGGAGAATCATAAAGTTTCTAATAATGTGTTGGAGATTCGTAAAACAGTATCTTTCTCATCTAAATTAAGAGGGATGAAATAAAAAACATCTCTTTTATTTTTTTCAGTTCCTTCTTTCTCTCCCTTTTTATTAATATTTTTTGATGTGTTCTTTAACATATTTGAAAAAAATATAACTTTTTTTAATTGTTAAAATTCTTATTAAATTTGTAAAAATATATGATAAATTTTACACGAAAGTAATTTGATATTATAAGAAAAAAAAGTTACGTTCTAGGACAAAACTTTAAAAAATTAAGTTTTTTAAAGTTTATTTATAGTTAAAAATTTGATCAAAAGCTTAATTTATACTATTAAATTTTTAAATTTGATAAGTGATTTATTAAATTTTTTATGAATAATTCGATAAGTTACTTTGTGTTAAGTTGATGAAAATTTGATAAATCAATTTAAGTACTTTACGTTAAGTTGATAAAAATTTGATAAATCACTTAAAGTACTTTACATTAAATTAATGAAAATTCGATAAATCACTTAAAGTTTAATACATCACTTAAAATTCTTAAAAGTTGATAAAATTCGATAAATCATTTAAAGTTGATGAGAATTTAATAAGTTACTTTAAATTGATGTGAAATTCGCCAAATTACTTAAATTTGATAAGAATTCAATACATTACTTAAAGTTGATGAAAAATTTGTAAAGTTTGATAAAAATTTGATAAATCACTTTTAAATTGATCATTTAAGTTGAAAATTTTAATAGTCAAAACTTCACTAGCAACAATTATATGATAACTATTAAAACAAATTTTGATACAATTCTATAATTATCAAAATTATCTGAAATTTTTAACAAAATGGGACAAAAAAGAATGATATCTAGTGTACTTGATAAAAATCCTATAACTACCAAATTTCTTTGAGTTACTACTTGATCAATTGTTCAGCTAAGAATTCGTAAAGTACCCTGTTTCTGTAGCAATTGCAAAGAAATATTAGTTGCTCCTCGTACAAAGAATTGGCATAAATTATCAAGCCAACTTTTGTCAAATGTTTCAGAAGTAATTATCGAAAATACTGAAATTTAGAATAATGAACTATCTGAAGTTTTAGAAAATACTAAAATTTGGGATAACGAACTATTCAAAATTTTGAAAAATACTGAAAATATTAATGATAAATCATCTTAATTGACTATTTTAAATGAGCAAAGAGTTGACCAATTGCCTCAAAGATGTAGATCAAGATATATTTTGATAAGAGTTTCTATTGTTAACATCAGTAACATTGAACAAGATTTATCACTGAGAAAAAGTACAGCCAAAGATCAAAGTAAATACACTAATGAAGATAATGAATCAAATAATGAATCGAATGTAAATGACAAATCAGAAAATAGCAATTCTGAAATTTTTGAAGATTATTCATGCCCTTCTTTCAAACTATATTAAGAACCAGATGTCACTTCAACTAATGATGATAATAAATTTTTATGAATTTTAATATGGATTATGAAATTTTAAATGAAATTTAACATCCCAGAAACAGCAACTGAATCACTAATAAAATTCATAAAACTGTTATTAGAGAAAATTAGTGATATTACATTTAAAAATTTTCCCATCACTTTATATAAAGCGAGAAATATTCTCAACATAGAAGATCGATTTCATAGCTTTGCAACATGTACAAAGTATCACAAATTATACAACAAACAAGAAGTAAAGGAATTTCGTCAAGATGAAATTCTTGCTATTATGAAATGTCAACATATTGAATTTTCAAATTCATCAAAACACCAGAAGTACCAAACCCCTTTATCTCATCAAATAAGATTATTAAATAAAGTGTCAAATTGAATTGAGATGATTTATCTATTTTCTACAATTTATCAACATTAGCAACCCTATATCTTCAATCAGGATTCAAAAGGTCACTCAGACATTGGTTCGATCGATCACATTCTGAAAATATATTGACTGATATTTACGATAGTCAAATGTGAAGAACATTTAAGGATACTTCTTATTATGATTCACCTAATTTTTTCTGGCCTGAAGTTGCAGATTCCCACCTCGGTCTAATGCTAAATGTGGATTCTTCCAATCTTATAAAGGGAATCTGAATTTTGGCTTAAAATCCTAATTCCAAAAATTGGCCAATATGTTTTAATTAGAAATTTCTATAAGTTTTTTTTTAGGTTTTAGTATTAAAAATCTGAAAATATTGGAATGTTAAGTTTACAATATGAAATAATATATATTTTTATTTTACTAATATTTCTATTTATTTCTTTTATAGATTTCAAATAAAATTATATTATAAATGTATAAAATATAAATTTTGTAACAGGATATTGAAAAATGAATATTTTCTTATTTTTATTAATTAGAAATGTTAAACTTATTAATATTTTTATTTGATATTGAATTTAGCTTTAGATCTTCCTTTCTGACAAATTTTAAAATTTTTATTATTTTTTTTAAAGATATTTAAGTTGTTATTTTACATCTTTATTATAATAATAAGGTCATCAATAGCCTAAAAATTATTTGGTAAGTCAAAAATACAAATATTTTAAAGTTTTCTTGTCAAGAATTAAAATAATGTGAAAAATTGAAAATGACCATCATTTCGATTTTGGCAATATTTTTAAGATATAACTTTAGTATTGACATTTAAAATAAAAATATTTAGAATTTTGGAAATTCCTAAAAATTTGTTTCAAAAAAAGTTAACACCCTCATAAATAAATTTAATTGTGATGGGAACTATTTTGGGTAATAAAATAAAAATAATGTTAGTATTCGAAATTACTTTTTTTTTATTGCATTTTAAATGAGCATTCCCACTGTAAAAAGTAATGCTCTGATTGGGATAGTAATGAAGTTATGATCAAATTAAGAAGCGGCCATTATTTTCGCCGGGAGACTGTAGTTAAGGTATTTTCGTCGGATTATTTTTCCCAATAAATAATTAATTTGTGACATGGCGAATACATTATTTAAAACATTAATATGTTTAAATTTGGCTAGTCAAACTATCAGTTGATCGGTATACTATTTTTTTTTAGAAATGATCGGTATAAAAATCATGAAATCATGTGAACGGCAATACTGCGGCTTATACATGATACTATCTTCACGGCCTTTTTAATAGTATATAATATTTATATGCACTATTAAACAACATAATATATTGGGTTAAACTACAAAATATGTAAAATAGTAATAACGCATCATTTTACGTTACGAAAAAACTTGCGTAATCATATGCTTATAACAGGATGTACATTTAACTAGTAAAAAACAAAATTTGATGTGTACAAAAACCTTCTAATTAAAAACCTGCTACCAGAATGTTATTAAATAAAGAAGTCAAAACCGATAGTGTTCGGACTTTGGAATTATTTGCGTACTCTGGAAAAAAATTTTTTTTAGAAATAAAAAATGCATGTATGTGTGATCATTTCAAATTCAATCATAGAAACATCGGTACTTTTTGATGATTTACTGGTAATTAATTGATAAACTGGAGATTTACCAATTAATGATCGGGAAACCACTTTTTACAAATTCAATTGAACCCGATATCTCTTAAAAATTATCAGTATTTCATAGGGTAAAATTTATAGGCCTATCAGAATACTGATATTAAATGATAAAACAAAGAACCGGTTAAGAAAAAAAAATCTGATTGGTCCCGATTCTTAACAGGCTCTTACTGTATATACAGCTTTCCCAAAATCAAAATAACTGAAAATGAGACCCGAGATGTTTCTTCATTTTAGATTCGGCACTATCAATCTTACGTGCCTTTGCTTTACTGATTATAAAATGAAATTTTATGAAAATTTAAATATATATATTTAAAGTCTTTTTGATTACAAAATTTATGAGGGTTATGTTTTATTTTTAAAATTAATAATATATAATGCCCACGCAATTTATTTTAATTTTGTGTAAAATTTAAAAAACAAAATTCAAGCTATAGATGCATAAAAAGTTTTATATGATGGACTTTTTTCGATTTTTTACGGAAAAAAAGTGCCGAATACTTCTATTTGATTGTACAAGTTGGAGTTCCATTTTGATTATTCTTACATTCCAGATCCTTTTTACAAGGTAGAACCGCGCAATTTCCTCCAAAGTCAACCCCATCATCACAATCACCAATAAGCCTAGAGAAAAAACTACAACGCTTCACGAGACCGAAAGATTGATCTATCAATGAAATATCAAACAAGCATTGAATATATTATGTACTGTAATATTTACGAGAAAAATTTAATATAAAGTAAATGGAAAAGAATTGATTTTAACCTTCATGAGCAGGTAATGCATGAACCGGCATGCTACAGACAATACAACAGATAATGAGAAGCCAAAGAAAAAATTTCATTGCTTTTATAAGATAGGATGGTAGGATAATATGGGTAGCGTTAAAAATTAATTGTAAGATTAGAATATGTTAGATATCCAAATTTTCTGTTTATATCCAGAACAAAAGAAAATCTTTTTTGTATAAGTTAATTTTTAAGGAATAAAGGAGCGTAATATTAGTCTTGATGGGGAGTTATTTAAATGATAATATATCAACTATTCTGAACAGACGTTATATATATAGAAAATTACAGACTAATTAATTTATATGTCTCATTTTTAAAATACTTGCTTTTAGCAAAGTTCGTGATGACTTAGTAATAATTGGTTCAGCATAGCATATCAAATCCGATATTGTTTCAATTTATGTGCGTGATTAATTATTAATTAATTTTTTAATTAATCTTTTTATCTCTCCATAAGAAATTTCGGATGTAATGCCAATTCGAGTTGCTATATAATAGTAAGTAGAATTTTACCCACTGTTAAGGCGTGATAAGAAATAATTATTAATTGGGTCTCGCGGAGTATAGAGCTTTCCTTGAATGGATAATATCCTTTGGATTATCTTAATATCCGGATTTAGAAACATTAATAGAAAATATGCGCCTTTAGTAATTAATGCGGATGAAGATGTTTGAAATGTTAATATGATACTCAATAAGTGGCACGTGATACTGTCATTGTCCTAAGACCTCGTGATTTCCGGATTATCCTAATATCCGGATTTAGAATTTGCGATACTCATTTTTTTATGATGTATTGTTCTGTTTAAAGAAACATTTAATAGAAGATATGCGGCTTATGCACCTTTAATTATTAATGCGGAATGAAATTTTAATGTTAGATGTTTGAAATGTTAAAACTCAGTACATGGAAGATAATCCGATTATTCTAGTGATTTTGATTTCAATATTTTCCAACGGATACCTGGCATTCCATAACTAAGAAACTCCTCTTCGATAGTCTTAGGAAGTCACGGTTATTAACCTTTTGCTTGCGAATTATTTCCAAGTCCTCCCCCTCAAGCTCTAAGTCCTCTTTCGCAAAAATTCGATAAGCTCCTCGTTTTATATTTTTTATTATCCCACGGTTCCTAATAAAAATTTGTGATTTTTTTTCTCGATATTCTCACGGGTGGTGTTTATTTAAGAATCAGTTATTTCACGGAGTCACTGGAATATCATGATTTTCACGGCGCAGCCGTGAAAATCATTGATATCCGTGAAATAACTATTACGTATCATCGACCGTCTCATTTACAGTGGCAGTGACGCTAGCAGAAGTAGAAGCTGGTGTATTTATGCATTAGTTCCAGAGACAGAGCGCTTTTATAATGATAATAGGCTCGATAAAAAAATAGTGTTACGTTCCGGAATGAGATAAATTTTTATTTCCGGGAAAAACAAGCGTTAAATAATAGCGTTAATATGTTTTTATGTCGCACAGTATTGCAGGCCTCTTCTTTCATGTATACTTTATTTATGAAATAAGATTATAAAAAAAAGATGTTATAAATAGACATCTATGAACATACGCATGGTGGACAATGTATGGATGTATGGTGACCAATGTATAGTGTATAGTACCAATGTATGGTAATGGACTATATATAAAAGTATACCGTATAGTATACACTGACCACCATACGTACGTACTGTATATAGCACACCGCCAGAAGCGGACAATAATACATAAAAAAATTGTGAATATATCACTTTTACATGATACAAATATAGATAAAAAATTTACCTACTTGTTAGGATGTGGCAGTGTTGGCATATTCTGGAATCTGGAATATGGAAACGTGTATTCCAATTTCCAGTTTCCAGTATTCCAATGGACTGTTCACTGGAATACAATTGGAATGCTGGAACATTGGAATTTAATTTGGAATACTGGAATATAAAAAATTATTATAGAACACTGGAATTTAGTTTGGAATACTGGAATATATAAATTTTAAAAAAATTCTTTATTTAATAATCAAAATACATTTAAAATTCATCACAATGACATATTGGAAAAGAAACTAGGCACTACTAATTGAGATTTAAATAGAGTTGTTAAATCCCATTTTGCATCATTGTTATCTGCAGAATGAATTTGTGAACTAAGTAATTCATTTAGATTTTCGTTAATTTCATTATTTGGAGTATCATCTTCACTTATATCTTCTTCATTTAGTCCCTCAAACCATAATTTAATAAATTCATCTACTTCATCATCATCTCCATTATCACTTTTATCATCAATATCATCCACATCCAATTCTGGTGGTTCCATTTTACTGTTATCAATTTCTTTATCTCCAACAGGTACTGCAATTCTATTATTATTAATTTGCTGATCATCCAATATAATACTTTTTATAAATTTTTCCTTTTGAAGTTCACCACGAATTTGTGCCATCCATAAAACTTTAGAGTACTAGTTAAAATTAAAAATTAATAAATTATAATAAATAATAAAATAAATAACAAATAACTTACATGTAATTTATTTTGTCTTTTAGTATATAAGAAGCCCATAGTTGAAAATAGCCGTTCACATGAAGCAGAGTTCACACATATACTGAACAATTTAGCTGCTATTTGTGATAATAATTCTGGAACTGAATTGCTCAAAAATAACCAATAATCTAAAGGTGTTTATTCTAATTCTAATAAAGAAGTTTCATTAAATGGAAAAAACTTTTCTTTATATGCCAATAATTTTCATACCATAGAAATTGGATTGTTACCAAACCATTTAATATAATAATATTGAACTCATTTATTAAAATTAATGTAAGAAAGTTTAGGATTTGATGCAAAAAATTTGTAATTTATAGGATGGATGTAAAAAAAAAGATAAAATAAGTAAAGGCCGCTCCTAGATTTTCCATCATCTTTCTAATCTTTTTGTCATCATTTTCCTATAATCATCATCATCACATTCTGAAGTGTATTGCATAAAATATCCAAAAGAATGCAATACATCATATAATTGAGTTTTATCTTTTTGCAATAAGTTCAATATAGTGCAATATAGATAAAGAATTTTTTCTAATTCTACAAGATTTATCTAAAAGTTTGGATTATCAATAATTGAGATAATTTTGCTAGCCATTAGTTTATTATTATTATTCCCTTCTTCTTCTTTATGTACAACTGTTACATCATTAAGATCATTGCTTTCTGCTAAAGACTAAAAGTTTTAAATTAAATTAACAATGTTTAATAAAAAGATTAATATTAAATATTAGAACTAACCTTTAATGCACGCTTATTTTTGAGAATTGATTAGTAACAAAAATAATAGAAATTTCAACGTGTTTTACTAGATTGTATTAATATAATATATTTATTATATATTCTTTTTTGTTCGTCATGAAGATCTTTAGTAAATTTTGATGATGCATTAAAGTATTTAACGATTGCAGTTGCATTTTTAGAAGTTTTAAGTAATTTTAGTAATGATTTGAGGATATCTGCTATACAAAGATTTGCCTGGTGCATAAATAAGGTAAAAAAAACTATATTATTATGTATACATCTAAGGTAATCTACCTAAATCTCTTCAAAATCCTAGGTCAGTTTGCTAAAACTTTACTATAGATTTATTATAGTTTGACAGAGTTTTAGCAGTTTTAGCATTTATAATAAGTTTTGGCAATTTCGTCTTTTTCTAGAGTTTCACTAGTTTTTTAATATAACTTTAATATAGTTTTAGCAGAATTTTGCTTTTTGGTGAAATGCCATCTTATCTAAACCCTTAGACTTTAGCAAGTAACCTTATATACATCTTAATTATTTTCTAAATAACAAAATATTATTTATTAGTTTAACATAAAATTTAAACTTAAAAAATTCTTACCGAATTGCATTGTAAGAAAAAGCAGAGTCAGTGATAGCAGTATTTATTTTTATGTTTTTTGCTTAAGTTTCATTTAAAAATACACTAATATGTCTAACTGCTGCATCAGTATTTCCACAATCTCTGCTATACATGAAGTCGAAATTAAAGACCAAAAGTAGAAATATTTCGACTTGGGAAGCTCAAAAGTCGAAATTAAAGTCGAAATGGTCGAAATTACATCATAGTCATGTGATTTTTATAATTATAATTTAATATAAAGTTTTAAACGTAAATAACTCCGTCAATATTGATGCTACAGATACGAAATACATATCATTGGAATCCTCTCGATGAGCTGAATCCAACCGTGTAAAGATCATAAAA
>QZLH01000803.1:25240-52452 GCA_003833135.1 Oehlia diaphana | reverse complement strand
CCTATAAAAAAAGTAGATACGTTTTTTATACTGAAAGATACGTTTTGTATACTGAGAGATACGTCTAGATACGTCTAGATATGTCTAGATACGTTTTGAGATACGGAAAAATGCACAATTCCGTATCTCGCATGATACATTTTTTCAGTGTCTCCGTATACAAAACGTGTCTTGCAAGATACGGAATTGTGCATTTTTCCGTATCTCAAAACGTATCTAGACGTATCTAGACGTATCTAGACGTATATCTCAGTACACATAACGTATCTTTCAGTATAAAAAACGTATCTACTTTTTTTATAGGGCTACCTTAATCTCATTTTTATCAATACCATCCGGCCATATCCGGATATGTAGAAAATGATAAAATGGAAATGTTGATTACTTTTAAGAGACGATTCACAATGAATGAGAATCTTTTGCTCTTTAGATAAAGAACTGTAGACCACAAAACATGGTTGAGAGATTATATTGTTATTTTCTATTTTTTCGAGATTTTTCTTGTCCAGTTAAACAAAAAGTTCATTCAATCTTCCGATATTGAAAGGAATTAGTGATCTAATTTAGGTAATTGATTTGATGTATAATATATACTGTAAATAGAAATGTGAATAACTGGTCTTCAATATCTTGAAGAATCATAGATACAGTATGATGAAAGCGATATTAAAAAATCCAAGATCAACTGTTTAAGAAGACCTTATTAATACCAATGGACTGTTCAAGATGAAATGGAAAAACGCAACAGTATGGGAATCCATTTCAATCTCAGGATTATTTCAGACCCCTAATATTCTACAACCCTTAGTTTTCTTTTACAAGATATCATAGATAACTATAATTGATATTGTGTATATTTATTAGCAATATACATAAAAAAGAATTTATTTTTGAAATTAATTTTTTTGTGTTACAAATAAAACGCATTGAGAGACTCGCAATTTTTTATTTTAGTGTGTTGTAAATTTAGTTAAATGATAAGTTGACTGAAGCAAATAAAGCAATTGATACCACATTGTAAGTGGAAGATCAAAATAACTGAATTAAAGTAACTTTAAAAAGAGGATGTATACTAGAAAAAGAGAACTTCAATCCTCATCAGTATTTGGTATTTGAAAAAAAGTTAATTCGTCTAGAAGTTCTTCCTTAGAGATTTCTTGATTCACCGGTCAATATATCTTGTTGTTTTGATAATATTTGAGGATATATCAAAATACTTTTCCATCTCGATTAAAAAAATATTCTTTTCTATCAGTTTAATGATTTATTATTTCTTTATTTTGTTGAAACATTGACCCAAGTAAAGTGTCAGGATGTGAAGTTAATATGGATTGGAGTGTTTTATACTGTTGATATAAAAATTAGAAAATGTTAAAAAGCCACAATTTATGGATCCTTTTGTGAGTTTTGTTTTAGTAAAGACTAACCTTTATCCCTCCAATATTGAGGGTTATTTTCTCATCCAATACTTTATTAGTCTTGGTAAAGAATGTGAAAAAAGTGACTAAATAATCAAATTATTAAAGTATTTAAAGTAATGATATTCAATAAAAAAATTAAATAAAATACCATTTTTTGTCTCTTGGGGGCCATGCCTTCATCTTCAGTCAGGTCAATTTCAATTACAGGTACAGGTGGCGTTACTGGCATAGTAGTTGAATTTGGGATTTTGACTAGTAGGTATGAAACTTCCTTCCTCGTTCTGAATTGGTATGCTGCTGAGAAATTAATCATAATATTTAGTTGCTTCCCATGCATATCATAATAAAACAAGCTTGCATCTTCGAGCATATCAAAGTGTACTATTCTGTATCTGAAAATCAGAGTTGTGTTGGAGTTACAAATAATACATTAATAATTTTAATAACAAGCTGCAATGTATTACTTACCTATTGTGAAGAACTTTTATTACATGTGTAAATACGTATAGTTTTGAGTGCAGCCATTCTTCAATAGTTAGTTTGGAAACATTTTCTAAATTGCCAGAAAAATAAACGCTCATCAAGTCTGAACCACAACCATTGCACCTAATTTCTAAATAAGCGTTGAAAGTGAACAAGTAAAGGAAAAGCAAAGAAAAATGGTAGAGTTATGAGTGAGTGAAGAGTGAAAAGTGAAGAGTGAAAAGTGAAAAGCAAAAAGTAAAGAGTGACAGCTCTCCAGTCTTCTTAAACTGTCATAAGAAAGGTACATAGCCAATTCCTCTTCCAGAATTAGCATACCTAATGACAGGAGTTTAACTCTAAGAAGAAATAAAGAGCAAAAATAGTATTCCCTAATGTCCCTTAAAAGAGAAGTTATAACTTACCATTAGTAGACACTGACATTTTGATAAAAGAATTAAATGAAGCTAAATATTTGGGGACATGTATAACATATATATATTTAAGCAGATACTTCATAACATGTTATTTGATTAGTAAAATTCATTTTATCATAATTTTCACATAATTTATAATATTATTTCATGTAACATATTCTATTTGTAACCTTGACTTCTTGAGTTGGCCCTATCAATTAGCGAATCAAATTAACATGATATATAGTATGTATTAAATGATGTAATGTAAATATCTAATCATCATAATTGGTTGATTATGTGTCACAGTTTTACGTTCAATATTCTAGAGTACTACAACATATGAAGTTGTAACTGCAACTGAGTTCAAAAAATGCCGTGAATAGTGATGCTGTCTTAACTGGCAATATTTTAACAAATTATAATAATAACAAAAAACCAACAATGTTGAAATAGTTTTAACATTGTTAAATTACCAATATTTACTTTAAAAAATTAATAAATGTCAATTTTTATATATTATTTAAAATCCTGTAAAATGCAAATAATATAATTTTGTGCTTTTATTATACATTATTATACAGTGCATTTCACAATTGTAATAACTGCTGATACTAAAAGCTAAAATGTTTAAACCGTTTTATCATTTTAGTTTCAATTAAGACGGCATCACTAGCCGTAAAAGACTATCTTTGACGTCGATAAATAAAATTAATCAGAACAAAAATAATACTAATATTCTCAATTTCTTGTGATATTTTCCGGAGAATTAAACTAAAGTCTTTTGCTTCAACATTTATGATCTAAAATCTTATTGTTAATTATATTAATCGATCCAATTAGTCTCATTCTGAAAATTAAATTATATTACATAAAGCTATTGATGTAATCTGTCGTACTTTTATCATTGTCACTTATTTTTTAATAAATGTCCTTGACTGCTTTTTTGAAATCTGTCGCTATTACAAAAGCATCAGATTTCGAGAGAGATACTAGAGGGTATAGAAATTGTATAAATGCTATAAAGTAAAAATAAAAAATCAAATAAATCTATGATTAAAATCAAACCTTGTTTCTTATTGAGTTTTTCTATTTCAGCCTTGATGCTTTCACGATATTTTTCAAAATCAGTTATGGTTAAGAACTTACTAGATGTCTGAAGAGTATCTAAATAGTAGATAATAATCAGAATGAATTGCTATATTTTCAGTAGAGACTTGCATAAGTAAATTGTTAGGATAGTATACTATTAACCTTGTTTCTTTTTTAGTTTCTCTATTTTGGCAATAATATTGTCTGACTGTCTTGCCACTCAACCATGCTTAGTGGATGATAACAGTAAGCGAGCTAAAGCGAGGTTGAGCAACACAATGCTCATATAATAAAAATAATGAAATTTATTATACTACCACCATCATCTATATTCACATGTAGTATTGCATTTACCTTTTTCTATTTTGAGTTCTTCCAACACCTCGACTATATCTTCACATGACTTGATTTAAATGCAAAGGGCCTATTAATATTGATGAGCTTCTCTTCTGCCAAATGAAGAAAGTATTTTCTATTGATTTCTAGATCCCAGAGTTTTTTGATATCATCTTCATCATATCTTGATTGTTCTAAATGCTTCTCAAGATAAAGTTTGACATGGTTTGGAGACCATGACATAACATCGTCTGGAGTTCTTTCATCCATCATGGGCATCCCATTTTTTGAACCTAATTATATACTTTTGCATAGAATATTATATGAACATAATTAAACTAATATTTTTTACCAGAATCCACATGGAATAATATTATAAATGGCTATAAAATGACGATTGGTATATTATTTTACGTTTTTTCACCTACCATGAAAGTGTATCACTAAATATTCAAGATTTCAATAATGAACTAACTCGTCAAAAATATTTGCCAAATGTGGTTATATTAAATTATTTCTGTTATTGTGATCATCAAAAATAATAGATATATCTATGTATTTTGTGTTTCATTATTCCTATTTTTTGGGAATGAGTATTAACAGAGTTAGATTTAGATGATATATAGCGTTAGTTCTAAAAATACTGAAATCTTAATGCACTCCGTCTTTCATCTTGTTCAAGTTTTCAACATTCCTTTCTTAGTATGTTTCAATCTAATCTCATAATAGAAATATTTTACGTGGATTTTTTGCTCTCTCCCACTTTTGACATATATCTTAGGAGGCAACAAAAAAGTTATAACCTTTCCAAGCGACACAAAAATCTCATCTCTCATAAAATTAAAAAATAAATTGATGAGAATAAACTATTTTTTAATACATAAATATCATGCGTATTCATTTTTTTACTTACATCATTTAGGAATGCTTTGCTAAAAAATTCCAACAAACTCAAGTTCTTCCAAATCCGATATGTGATTGATTTTTTAAACATAGGACATACGAATACTTGTTACTCCTTTTTGCTTTCATTTGGATTGTAATTCGTATACAAATAACAATAAGAGAATATTATCTCTCCTACTCCCATATTCTTCTACTTATTCTTCTTCCTTAAAAAATCTGTACGACTATCTAACCATATTTTTTAATATTCCTTATTATCTTATAGCTTGCAATGACATGTAGTATCTACAGTATACAAAAATAAAAAACACACATACAAATAATTCCTAGTGTCTTAGATAAGTTGACAAAAACATAATTTAGAAGAATAACAATAACTTAGATAATTTCGAAAAACAAGAAAAAAATGGCAATATCGGAAACAATGTAGGAAAAACAAGTATAACAAGTTAACATACCAAATATATATGGATTATATTACTTCTGTTTTCAAAACCATGTTCTATCGAAAAATGCAATAGATACTGTAATAAAAATACTTAGCTATCAGTGCCTATTTTTTTGATTACCATATAATAATCCTGTAATGTATATTTTGTAATAATTGACAATATAATTGCTATTATAATTTAATATATATTAAAATACTATATTACAATGAAATGTAAAAAAATAATAATTTTGTAATATATGACAATTATCCTTTTATATTAGTTACAATATTAATATTAAATATCATAAATATGATATTTACATGACATGTTAAAAATTCCTATTAATATTATTTAAAAAGCATTATAAAATACTACCAAAAAAATCACCACTGATAGCAAAGTATCAAGAAAGGAGAATATTTGTTTCAAAGAAATATTTTTTGGTGTAACATTTGATACGCTCTTCTTATATCTAAGCCACATCTTTATGTGTAACACTTTTTTTTGTCGTACAAATTCCAGATAATATTTTGACCTTGGTGATTTGGTATAACATTTGATACGCTCTTCTTATGTCTAAGCCATATCTTTAAGTAGTTCTTCTATTAAACATATATTTTATATTCAAAAACTAACATTTGTAAAATGGAACAATTAGAGGATCCAGAGAAATTAGGAAGCCCATACTTCAAAATACGTAGTTCTCTTAAACCAGAAAATCTTGTTAAAACTTCTATTAAAATACTAGATGCAGTAAATTTTAAACCAAAGCTGACAGAATTGTATTGTTTGGAAATATGTTTCGAGGGGATTCTGCAATCTTTACAGCATGTCTTAATACTGTGCTGTGGTTTGATGTGTATTTATGAAAGAAAAGCTTGGACGTTGCAACAAAAATTGCAAGAACATTCATTACGAACACAAGGCTAGAAGTACCTATCAAAAAAATAGCGCCATTTGAAGTAGAATATAGCAAAATGGTCAATGATTTGGATCGTATAAAGAATAAATGCGGTAAGAAATTTTGTTGTATTTCCTTTTTGCTACTCATATTATAGTTATCCTTGTTGTTGCATTCTAGAAGAAAACACTATAATACAAACAGACACTAAAAACTATTGTCATTTAGGACGGGATCATTTGAATATAGTATGCAAGGGAACCACAAAAACACAAGACGGATGAGATACTGAATGTAATTACTATGTAATCGGCAATCTTATCGTATGGGAACGGGAAAAGTATTATATATTGTTTAGAAGAGAACCAATTGGTTTATTGATGATCCCCAAGCCTGATGATGACGTAAAAAATAATTTTAATCAAGAATAAGCAATTCTGCCAAGACTTGTTAGAAGAAAGAAATCATTTGGGATTCAACATGATTTCTCTTAATTACGGAACATGGGAGACTGCCCAGGCTAAAACAAAAGATAAATATGCACAAAACTGCCATGCGCATGTCCATATGCATTGTAATGGAAATTGTTGAAAGTTATGATTCCCAAGAATATTAACCCGTTGCTAGATTCTCGTGATGCTTTTGAAGCAAGCAATCTTCTTAAGAACTGCCAAGAACTAGAATCGCATAGATTACAAATTGTAGAACCTCAGTTAATGGTAGAGAATTCTACTGAACTCTCGAAAAAGATGGATAATGTTGTTACAACTCTGTCTGAAACTAATGAAAAGCTATCCAAGCTTATTGATCTTATGTTGCAAAAAGAACAAGATAACAAAAAAAATGACTAGCTTATTTTATATTCGATATGGAACTGTTGATATTGATACCCATACTTTATATTCATTATATTTTTTGCATGTCTGATTCAATCTTTATGAAAAAATATTTGTCTATTATTAATAACGCAATATTTCTATAGAACTCATAATGAGTGATCGAAAACATATTTTAATATATTTAAAAGATATTATGTAACTCCTAAGAGGAATCATTCTCTATTTGATTATCGATTGACTATAAAAGCGAGGTTGAGCAGTGCAATGCTCAGGTTAAAGCCAAACTCCCAGATTATAGTAACAATAAAAAATATCCTAATATTTTAGTTATTCCACTCCTACGTTATTATTTCCCAATTACAGGCAAATACAAAAATAATCATTATCGACTAATTCTACGGCAGATGCAAGTAAAATATCCATATACTAAGAGTAAAGATAATAATCTAGCTTACAATTTCGAAATTTCATACTTATCTAGTTTTATTATACTATTCGTAACTGAAATGCTTAAGTGGCTTTATATATTTTGGAAAAAATGGAAGGCAATTAATATACCAAAAATAAGACCATTAACTACGTTATCGATTGCTGAAAATATAAGGTTATCGAATGTTATTCATAAACAGGAACTATGTTCCTTGTCTTATATACTATGCCAGATTGATCATTAAGAATGAATATCAATAATTATGTAATATTCGTAGTTCATATGTAACGAAAAATTAACAAGAAGAAAGTTCGTAGGCTTTAGCCCTTCGAAGAAGCAAATATGGGAGGAGGAATATGATTCCCCAAAAATACGAGAGGACTATACTCACTATATATAACAGGGATTAGCTTTTACTAATAATGATTATTAATGATATCCCATACTAAAATACTACAATAAGGTTCATCATTGTTGTAATTAAGCAGTAGATTATTACAATCCTATGATTTACAGAGCGAGTTGACTTGAGACTTGAGTTACACAATCAGCAAATCCAAACCTCTAAGCTAAAATAATCACATTTTTAACTGACTGCCTGTTCATCAAGTGATTATCAATATTTATTTATTTTTTTTTATTTTAGGAAAAATCTCCATTTATTTATTTTTATGATTAAAATCTTTTCAAGCGCAGCACCAAACAGAATTTCATTATATAACATCCTCTATTTCATTAATCAGTTACAAGATAAAAAAAATTATGTTAAAAAAAAAAAATAAATAATAAAACGTTTAAAATTTTTACTAAATTAAAAATAAAATTTCAACGTAGTCACAGACATACGCTTCTGAAAGTTGGCCGCAAGTAATTTCGTAAACCACCATGAACTTTCAGTCATTGGAAATACAGATAAATACTTTAGGAACGGGAACTGTTAGAGCGACCGAAGCGTTATAATAAAAAATATATGTATATATATAAAATCTCTAAAAAATTTTAAAAAAAAAAATGTATCGCTGCATCATTAAATTTATCATAAATATTAAATTGTATATAAAAGTTAATTCCGCGTTTGCTGTTGCATATTGGCTAATTGAGTGAGTCTCAAAAATTTTGGGGTGTATTTCGTTGATCAATTAAATAGATCGACATGTGATACGTACTGTACTAAAATTACTATTTCGAAAATGACGATAATCAAGATAATATATAAAATTAGTGGTTAATTTTATAAATATTTAAAGTTTTTATTTAATAATCAAATTTATTAAAAATAAAGAAATAACAAATTTTTCTATGAAAAAAAAAAAAAATAAATAAATATGTGTGTACAAAAAACTTGAGAATTTTAAAATTTTATAAATTATTCATTCTTTAGTTTTTAAATAAAAGAAGGAATAATTCTTTTTAAAATAAAACTAATTGAAATAAATATAACCCACAGAATTCCACCAATAAGTTCAAGAAAGATACCTAACCAAGCCCCATAAAAGTCATAATTATTTCCTTCATTGAATCACATTCTAGATTCAACAGGAAACCATTCATTTAAAAATTCTTCAATAACATTAAGATTACTACTGTGTAAAATATATTTATTGAATCGGCGGCTCTAAACTTTCTCTTTGCTATTAATTTTAGCTAAAAATTCCAATCTCTCTGAATTTTTCTTTATATTCTTATCTTTTAATAAAAAAATACAATATCACTAACATCCAAGTTAAACTTATTCAATGTTAATGCAACAACCAACTCTGATATATCTAATTCTTAATAATTTTATAACTTTATTTATAAAAAAAAAAATTATTAGTAATCTGAATAATTTATCATTTGGAACCTGATCTTAGAATTTCATTACCTGAAAAAATTGTAATTTGAATATGCATTCGATGATCCTATTGTTCTTTACATTTTTACGTATTCCTTATAGAAGTCTAGAACAAACTTTATGGAAACTCTTTACCGTAGCTTGTTAAAATGTGAAAAGGGAATACACGTGACTGGCCGGCATTATTGCGTTAAGAAATTAAATGAGAGTGGCAAATATGATTTCACACCTTGTAAAAACCAAAAGTTCCTAGAATACTTAACGCAAAGGGTGTATCACGTGGTAAAAATTCTGGGGAAAGAATCAGTTGATCCGTACCACTCTGAATATTTGCCAAAAAATTTTGATCAAATTAATACCTTATTCATATTTACAGAAAAAATATTTTATTTTACTTCATTGAATTTTATTATTTTGTTTTGTTTTATTTATTTAAATCAATTTTTTTTATTAAATATGTTAATATTAATATTCAAAGTGCAAACCCATAGCTGTGGAACGTATTCAATAATCAATACTGTAATCAATTTAATTAGTATAATAAGAGTTTTCTAAAAATATTTAAAAGTTTTCTTGGCATTTACGCTTCAATGGCTTTACTAAAGGTACAGTATAATTAATGATGTAATTGATATCAATGAATCAAAGATTTTTTTTGCAAAAGAACGATTATATTGATTAAACTGATTTCATTAATAAGATACTCTAGTTTTTTAAAATAGTCAGAGAATTTTTTTTAAAAAAAAAAAAAAACATTTTTATAAGCATATTAACCAATCTCTTCCTTAATTCAACTTTTCGAACTACTTTGTATGTCAAATATACCAAATGATCTCGATTTGAGACTTGGGAAGTTTCAACAGTTTCTGTCCATCATACCATATAGAATATTTATTTTATAGAATGTTATTTTTTATTTTTAAATTTTATTTTTTTTCATATTCTTGATAATTAAATAATTGCATTATATGTTTTTTTATGGTTTGTAATTTAATTAAGATATTATATCATATAAAACACTTGCAATGTTTTAACAATACAATATCTATATGATTACTGCTTAAAACGTAATAAATTCCTATAGTAATAATGTTTCATATTTTTTAAAACACAACGATTAGAGATATTGTAATTACAGTCACGTGTTATTGAAATACTATGATCTTCCTCTCCTTCTTTTACTCGTTCATATCCAAAAAAGGTAACAAATTTTACGTGATCACCATGCAAATTAATCACCTGATCTATCTAAAACTTATTCACATTGATACTGTTGTTACGAAATATTAACAAATTAATTTGTGTCAAATAAGTTGTTTTGCCGCTTCCCTTTTAATAAAAAAAAAATTGATAATTCTGTCTTAGCTCATATAATATAAATTATAAATCCATCAGGAAACTTTCAAATTACTTTAAATTTGTACATGTGAACCTAATAAAATAGTCTATATAATAAATAATTTTGATTTTAATTATTATTTATTTTTTTTCGATTGAGCAAACTTCAAACATTATTAAGATCTTAGTAATTGCATTCCGAACATAGTAAAATTTTCAGTTATAAGTATTACGGTTAATATTATAGTAAATTTCTTGTAAAAAATATTTAAATCTCTCTGTCTCAAATTATTCCTTTAATATCGCATGCTTATCAAAGAAACGAAATTAATTAATGGTATTTGGGCAATAGTTAAAAATTCTTACATAAAACAAAATATATAAAATTTATAAAAATCTATATAATATTATATAATATATATGAAACTTTTTAAAATCCTGAATTAATGATAATGAACTAAATAACAGTGTTTCGTTATATAGGAATATAAAACCACTGATTAATTCCAATAAAATAGGACTGAAAAAATTGTTATATAATTTTATTATTATATGGTCTACCAGGCAACTTCCTTTTAAAGAAATCCCTCTTTAGATGATTTATATCACTGTCGTTTTTTTTAAAATGTATACATTTACCAAAAAAATTGTTAATTAACGTGCCCCAACTTGATTCTTGATTTCACCCTAGTGTACAACATAAAAAGTTGAAACCTACCTCGCTCAGCTCATACTTGACAGTGCGACTAATCCTGTACTAACAAAACTTGATTTACTCACTTTACCAAAAGCTCCTCTACCAATTTCAACCATTTGAATAAATTTATCATATTCAAAATAACGAATATATACATTCTTTACCTTTTTCTCAATACAGAAGTTATTTTTTCATAAATTTTAGTTTTATTTATGAAAAAAATTTATTTCATTGCAAATACACAACTTTTTAATTAAAATATTTATTTTATTTCGTATTTGATCTTACCTATTATAGAAAATTTAAATAAAAACCCTTATTTGCCAAAATTGGATAAATTCAATTGCCGATCAGAATATTGTGTTCCTTTGTACTAGTCTTGTTTCATAATTTTGTTGCCGATCTTGAAATCATATCAACATAAAATAACGTTTCACCACTTTTTTTTTCTTTTCCTTTATTATTTTTTAGTAATTTTTACATACGGATTAATAACATTTTTTGTTTAAAAACTTATTTATTAAAATGGATGAAATTAAACTAAGTGATGATGTAATTGAACAAATAAAAGACTTCACCTATCGGAAATTGACTGAAGAACAAGAATCGTTAATTGATAAACTAATAACCGACAAAGAATTAAAAAAACGTTATGAAAAATATGGTTTATGTGATGAATGTAAACAAATTAGAAATCATTTTTCTTGCAATTATTGTTTTTTTCAACTAAATTTCAAAAATTGGACAAGTGGAAATCATGACGTTGACGAATTTATTCAAAAAGCACAATTAAAAGCTGAGTATATATACAATATCATAGAGTGGATTGAATATGATAAATTTGAAGATGTTGAATATTTAGCAAAAGGTGGATTTGGAACTACTTTTAAAGCAGTTTGGAAAGATGGTCCTTGGACAACAAATAATTCTCAATTGGAAAGAGAAGGTGAAACAAAAGTCGCTTTAAAGTGCTTACATAATTCCCAAGATAATACTACACATTTTTTAAAAGAAGTAAGATATTTTTTACTAATTTTAGTATTATTAGCCTTTATAAATGTTTAGACTAACTACAATTTTCTTTTTAAGGTTAAATCAAATATTTTAGCACATAGTACTTATTATATTGTTCGTTGTTTTGGTATTACTAAAGATCCAAAAACAAATAATTTTATAATGGTGATGGAATTAAAAAATGGTAGCTTAAGACAACATTTAAATAACAACTTTAATTTACTGTATTGGAATAAAAAGTTGTGGAGTTTAAATAATATTGTAATTGGTCTTAATGAAATTCATAAAAAAGGATTAATTCATCAAGATTTTCATTGTGGAAATATATTAAGCGATTTTGATAAATTTGTTTTTATTACTGACTTGGGATTATGTTAACCAGCAAATGTCAAATCCTCTCAAAATAATAACAAGAAAATATATGGTGTATTACCTTATGTAGCTCCAGAAGTTTTAAGAGGAAAAGAATATACTCAAAAAAGTGATATTTATGGATTTGGAATTATTGCATATGAAATTTGTACAGGTTTCCCTCCTTATTATGATATAGCTCATGATGAATACTTAACAATAAAAATTTGTAATGGATTGAGGCCAAAGTCTAATTATAAAATTCCTCAATTAATTTTTGACATTATTAATCAATGTTGGGATGCAGACCCTTTAAAACGACCCAATGCAGATGAATTAAAAAAGTTTTTTGGTGGTATATATGGTTCAGATTCTATAATTCTATAATCAATAAGCAAATTAAAGAAACAGATGAAATTAATAAAAAGTCATCCTCATCATTTTCAACAGCTCAATCACCATTATCTTCTACAAGTACACTCCCATATATAACACATCCTCAAGCAGTTTATACAAGTAGAATTTTAGATTTTAAAAATCTTCCAGAACCAAAAAATGCTAATAGTATTGATGATTTACTTGGAATAGAATATTCAGGTAAATTATATGAATTTAATTTGTTTTATTAAATCATATTTTTGATACAATATTTATTTCTGACTTTTTATATACATTAGAATCAATAAAAGTTGATTTTACAAAACTCAATATCAATTCCGAAGATTGCAATTAAATTCTTTGTTTACATAGTTAATAGATATTAAAATAATGTAAAAGCAAAATTTTGTTTATTCTTGCAAATATGTTATATATAAATCAAGTAGCTCAGTAGGAACCATTGTGATCTCATAAATAATTATTGTATCAACCTTCCTTAGGTGAATATTTAGGTCTGTGTTTGTGCATGTATAAAAAAGCCTTCCTGTATTGATATGATGCGTAGTTCTGAGTAGATTATTTTCCCTTCAATGTTTTGTGTAAAGACATCTGTGGGTACTAGTCAGAGAAAGTTTGATTATCTGTTGTGAAATATATTTATTATTAAATTTATGATATAGAATTTCATTCCTGCAGGTCTAGTCATGAAGTAAATGGACACATTCAACATAATAAAAGATTACGAGTTTTACGAGCATTTTTTTTATTTTTTATTTTAAAGAATAAATTTTTATTACTTAATTAATTACTTAATTAAATATATGTAAAATTCTTTCCTTTTTTTCTCACTTCTAAATCTCCATTCTATATGAGTGAATTTTTGTTTGTTCTTTTTTAGACTAAAATAATATTACATATTAATAATGATGAAAATTACAAATTATTCGTATAATTTACGTTATGTTATATAATAAAGTACAAAAAAATACGAATAAAGCAAAAATTATTGTACACTTGAGATATTCGCTTCATATCAAAAAATATTACGTATCATCTATTGTATCATGATTTTCCTATTTTTAAACCTCTACATGATCTTCATAATCAAACATTGCGTAATCTTTTCCTTTTTTTTTCAAGAAACTTTTTTAGCCGATCTTTTAATATGTTACTAAAATATGTTCAAAGAATAGAAGTTTATAATACGTATTACAAAATTTTATTTTAATATAAATAAGATGAGTTCGCATGGAGGGTGGGCCGTTACTCTATTACCAAATCGTCTAGGAATACGATTCGGAATAGGAGTAGGAATGGGAATAGGTATTCTACCATTTTTTTTCTAAATTCACCTAGTAAGAGTATATTTGGAAGTATTTTAATGATCCTTCATCGGCTGCTTCATAAAAGTTCTAATTTTTTTATTAAAAAACTACTTTATGTTACAACGCATAAATCATACATAATAGAAATAGTAGCTGTTTCTATACTACGATAAAAGTAGACACCTTTTCTAATGTGACAATGGCCAATGATCGGCAAAATGATCAGCAGTTTCGTGATGATATAGAGATACAGTGCTTAAACAGTGTAGATCATATCGTCAGAGCTTGATACAGCGTATCACTGAGCTTGAGGTTGAGAATGTGAAATTGAGACGGAGAATACTAGGCATGAAACCAAAAATACTGAACTCACGTCTAGAGTCAGGGGGCTTGAAGCCAGACTTGCAATATTGGAACAGGGTTCTATGGACAACCACAAAAGTGATATCTGAGGTATCATGTATCTGGTTCGCTAAAGAAAACAGACCAGCTCAATAATAAGATATCGGAGGAAATAGAGACGGATGAGGTCTATAAGATAAGTATTAGCGATGAGATTAAGAAATGAAATAAGGAAAAGAAGCTTAGTAAAGCAGGGCAAGGTCATACTGTTACTTCTGGTAATACCTCTGGTATCTCTTCTGAAAAGCCCGTGAGTGCAATAAATAAATGGACAGGTTATTAATTCAGGGAAGTTTCTCGCAATTTTGATGAATCCAATACTTCTTTATCTATTCGGGATTATGGCTCCACATGTGCTGCCTCTCGACCCCAGAAATTTCGTTTACCTCGGGTAAGGAAATTGTCATTTACTTATATCAAAGAGATAGCGATGCAGAAGGTCTCACAATGAAAGCTAATCAAGATTCAAGAAGAGATATTAACTGATCCAAAATCAGGAAAAGTTCTTACAGAACTTAGTTTCTATATGGTCTATGTGAGACAGAATATTTCGGAATCTGATAGCAAAGCATTAATATTAGAGAAATACTATGATGCAGGGACTCTTATTACATGGCCTAGAATCCTTTATTATGATATAACCTACTACAATGTTCTGTAACAAAAAAAAAAATAAAATTAGAAATATTAGAAATGAAAATAAGCAAAATACGAAAAACTGTTTCTTATAGATAATAAATAACCAAACTTTTCTTCTAGATTTCTTGAAATACTCTCATGTAACCAACTTCTAGAAGTTCGTTGAAGTTAATTGTACGCGTATTTTCTCCACGAACATTTAGGCATCAGTATACAGGAATAAGTTCAGATGATATAGGATAGTCCATCATCTCATCCGCCTATCCAATCCATTTAAACTTATTTGATTGTCATTATGATATTCTGTAATATATCACATTGGGTTAAATAATCAATCCATATATATATTATTGAATGAGGGTCATAAAATATGTAGCATGTAAATCAAAGCTTCATCAATGAAAAAAGGAAATTTTGAAATCATCACAGCTAGACATCTACTCCCAGAATATGCAACGGCTCGTGCGTGTCTTAGGGTTCTTTTAAACCAGGCTTCCGCTTCAATGAACTCCAGCCATAAACATGGAATGCACAGCAGATATGCATTAGGGTTCCTTTAAACCTGGCTTCCATTTCAACAAAATCTTACTCTATGGAGATGCATATTTGGGATAGTGTCATGTTTTGGTCCTGTTCTGCCAATCTGATAGTAGTAGTGTAAGAGCATCACCAAGGCGTGGCTTTGTGAGAGCGTTATCACTTATCAGTGGTAATGTTGTAGAAACATCAACAGAACTGAGGAGAATCTACAACTTTCTGGATAGAAAGCTTGGGAATTGTTTTTTCCATATTGATATAATAACAAAAATGATTGGTACCTTTATAGTATTACTTTTTGAAAATTTATTTAAAAGAATTATAAAACTTTTCAAAAAAAAAGATGTTAAAACTTAACTGCAAGTTTACAAGTTATAACAAATGTCTTGAAACAGAAGGAATATTTTTTAAAAAAAATTACATGTAGAAAAAAAGGATTTTTATAGGAATAAAAAAGTCGATGTATATATATTATTTTTTTTGTAACGCAAATTAACACACAAATATATATATTAATTACGAATATACTCAATATACTCATCATACCCTGCTACAAAAAACATACATTTTTTTATGGATCAATGATATCTACGACTTTTCAGACTTTCTAGACTTTCTCTAAAGGAGTATTAAGATTTCTAATTAGTAATTATTAGATTTATTTCTCATTACTTTGACTAATTACATAAGCTAATTCATAAAATCTCAGTTTAATTATGAATTTCAGATCGTGGGTTTATGATAATATGAATATATTCTATTACATTAATCAATTATAAAAAGAATATACAAAGTTATTACAGTTTATCCTATAGCTAAATAGGATCATGCTTTTTCAAACTGCAATTACATAATTATTAGATATTTATTCATATAATAAATAACATGTAAAAGTTAAAAGGACGCGTCGCATTAAACTGGAAATATAAACATGATCATCTGATAGTGGTGTTAAAATCTTTTTATATTAAATCAATATTTAACCAAAATAATAAATAATAACTAAGATAAATTTGTCATTTGCAGTATCTCATATTTTGTCACTTCATTTTTTATTAAAAAATAATGAGATGAAAACTCTTGATTTTTAATTCTATAATAATTGGTGTGGGCCATTGTTGAATCGTATACCTTACAGTGCCAATTTTGTGGCTTTTAAAAAGGTGAACTACTGAAAATATTAGCTTATTTTATAATACTCAGTAATTATCCTGTTATTATAATATAATATGTAAAATAAATATAACTTAGGCCGCTCCAATAAATAGTTTTATTTCATCACATTTTTGCCATTGAAACAAACACTTCACATGATTGTTTGAATTTTTTGTATTTACCCCCCCCCCCCTCTAATTTTCTTGTGCTTTTATGTGAAGTTAAAAACTATTTGTTAGAGCGGCCTAACTAATATATGTAATATAACTAAATAATATAACTAAAAATTTTTTTAATTAAAAATCATTTCAGTAATTTTTTTTTTTTAAAAAAAAAAAAAGATTACAAACCATATCTTTTAGTATAAAAACGTATCTGCTTTTTTTATAGGGTGTTACAATACTTCATTTTTCTTGTTTTGTTGGAAACTTTTAAACTTACCGTAAGATACCCGGGTACAAATCAATTTACCTTATTTAAAAAACTGAATCGTACCCGGGATACTTTGTATGGAACACGGAAAAATCAGCCAGAAATAACCTAATTTTACCAGAATTAAAAATTATCATCTACATATTATAAGGAGGGTACGTCAAAATGGGGATTCCCTAGTCAGTGTTATCCGGTATTTGTTCTTTTTAAGATGTCCTACAAAAATTTGTATGAACAAAATATCAGCTATGAGTAATGAACCACTTTCAAAATTAAAGAAAAATATTTTAAATGTATATAGCGAAGAAGTTAAAATTGAATAAAATTTTAACTATTGATTTGCCAGCGAATTTGTCAGAAACCAAACGGAAAACATTTTAGTAGCTATTTAATATATTACCTAGAAGTGTGATACACTACCAAGAGTTTTAAAGTTGTGCTAAAGAAAAGATGAAATTTAGATAGTTCTTTTCAAGAAGGCTGCTGTTTTGACGTATCGAGAATAAATTTTTATTATACTAATAAAAAAATATACGTATTTTTATCTTTGTCTTCAATTTTAAATCGGGTATCACTTTCCGATACGAATATACATCTGTGGGATTATTTCACGTTTTAATTTCATGTAGCGAGTTAATTCTTATTTTTTTTTTATTAAAAGGATACATGACCATTTGTTGTAATTCAAGGTAAACTATTATATGAAAAATAATAAAAACAAATTAATCAAATATCAATAATGTATTTACAGCTTTAATAGTGGGGCGGGTATTTATTAGTACAAATGATAGTTGTTAAATGTAGGATGTTGCCTTTTGTTGTAGTGTGATCTGTACTATACTACTATTATTCAGATTTCTCATGTGCGTCATGTGCGTGATGGATAACCAATAAAATTGGTCAACATGGTATCACATGATGATAAATTTATTTTGGTACAATAGTTATAAAAAGCAACTTTTCAAAGAAAAGTACTTACGGGTTGATAAAAACTAAGAGATACTGAGAGTCCAGAATCCAATGGCATAAGAACAGAGACAAGTCCGACCAAGAGAAAATTCAATTCATTATGTCGTTATAGGTTAAAGTATTTATTAATTTTATATATATGAATTACGATCATAAATGTTGACCCCATCATAATCTTACTATAATTTAAAAAAATGACGTGAATCTTAAAGTTTTATATTCGGCTATTTGCATCACTATAATCTGTAAAAAATGTGTGATCCGTGTTTTATATTTCCATGATTTTTCCGTGAATGTATCATTTTCATGGATCTAACACGGATATCCCGTGTGAATGTATTATTTTCACGGAAGCAACGAAGAAATTATGGAAATATTCAAAATATTCAGATAAAAATTTTTTATAGAGTATCGCTAATAAAATTATTATCACAAAATATTTGTAAAATTTCAATTCCAATTAATATACTTTTGTATTGTATTTTTTTTTTAAAAAAAATATATTAGTCAAGAAAATCGAATTTACTTTTAAAACAATGTGAAGTTTGTGAGAAACAAGTGAATACTCAAGCTGATGTATTAGGGGAACATGGAATAGCTTTATTTTATAATTGATTGAGACTCTAATTAATTTGCTTAAAGAAAAATAATAGATAAATGGATATTTATATTGAAACTTGCAAATATTTTGCGTTAATATTGTTAATAATTATATTAATTGGATTTAACAATTATTTATTATTTCAATTTAAAGTGATTATACATAATACAATTTCAGACTTCTAAATTTCGTGATTTTACCAGCAGTATTTTTAGCCGTTGGGTTCTGTAACTTTGATTTGCCAGGATTTTAAAACTGGTGGGCCATCGAGAATTCGAGATTATAGTTGTCGGAATGGAATTTTGAGTAATCTCATAATTTAATACAGTACATACTTTATTAATAAAAATATAGAACTTATGGAATAAATAAGTTAAAAATGAACTCCATATTCGTCATGAAATTAGCGAAGAATAGCCTATAAAATAATATATATCACGATCGAATGATAATAAAATAAAATTGAAAAAAGTTTTAGTAATAAACATTTTAATAATGTGAATGGAATATTTCAACTTATAGTACCATTCATTTTTTCTTTAATCACACAATAATTCCGAAATAATTAATTTATCCGGATTCCGGATACAAGCGGCGCATTTTTTTTTTTAAAAAAAATAAAATAAATATTTTATTGAAATGCAAATAAAAAGAAAAGAAAAATGAAAAAAATACAGAATAAGAAAGAAATAAAATAAAGTAATGAAAAGAAATAAAAATAAAATAAAAATTTTTTTTTAACGATTCGATGAAAATAAATGCTAAATACTTTTAAAAGCTTCTTTTTTTTTCTTTTTTTTTTTTTTTAAAGGTCTAATGAATATGCAAAAATTGTCCTTTTTTTAAAAAAACCTTTTTTTTTTTTTTTTTTTTTTGCTTCTTGTAACAAGAAATTTTTTTAAATTAAATTTACTCGGTTTCTTTTTTTTTTTTTTTTTTTTTTTTTTTTTTTATTTTTTTTTTTTAAAAAAAAAAAAAAAAAAAAAAAAAAATTATCAAAACAAAAGATAACAGATGACCAATTCTAAAACGCCAACGTACACCAAAGTTTTTTAAAATGAAATAATTATTTTATTATTATTATTAATAAAATATAATATCATTTGAAAAAACCTGTTAGAATCAAGTAAAAATTGACTAAACTATTAAAAATTTTGATAAAGTATTTTTTTTTTTTTTTGTCGTACATAATAAATTCATTGTAAAAAAATTTTTAAAATCATGCAACAATTTTATTCGTTTATTTTTATGTTTCACATAATTAATTTATAATTAGATTAAAATAAACAACATATTTTTATAATGAATAATTTTTTTTTTTAAATCACTTTTAATCGTTCCTTTTACAGAAATTCATATCTTAAAACGTATAATGAAATACGCCGTCGATGATCACATTGTTATACAGCATTTTTTTACGTAATTCATTTTATTACGCCTAAAACAAACATATGGAAGCTCCTTTCCTTCCGCCGTTAAAACGCGAAAAAGGAAATTCATCATGTGACCTGGCCAGAATTATGTTTTGTGTCGGCCAAGGATCTGCAAAAATTTTAAGGCATTATTAGTAAACGAATTTGTGAATTAATTAATTCTTTTTCATTCTAAAAGAAACTCATCAACTCCAATGATACAATGATATCCGCAGATAAATAACTCGTCTATAAAAAGTATGCTTCACCGGCTTTATGAAAAAATTAAAAATTGTGAAATGATTTTTTTCTTTCAAGCATACAACGAACTGATTTTTTCCAGTAAATATATTAAATAAATTTTATATAACAATTATTTTACATATTTTAAATAATAATTTATGAAATTTAGTTTATACATGCTAATTTTGTTACTTCAAAAAAAGTTAGTACAATTATTGAACTATCCATGCAGTGAATAAAATGATTTAAATGATTTAATATTCCAAGGCAAGGCAATTTTACGCGTACATAAATTTGATTTGTAAATTTGTTTAGGACATTTCAAATTGCATTATACAATAGTAACAACTTGACAGCCCTATAAAAAAAATTCTGGAGAAGACTCCGATGAATGATCATTTTTCTAGTTTTTATTCCAAAGAAACTCAGACGCGTGGTCATTTTTCTGAAAATTTTTTATAGGGTACTTATCATTGACATGATACTGCATAGTTTATTATCAATAGATCAATTGAATGAACGAAAATTACAACATTTAAAAAGATTTTATCTGAGGTGATCATGAGTTTGTCTCAGTGTCCATAAATCTTAATTAAATTCTTGTATTTAGAACAAAAAAAGAGATTATATTGAATTGTTTAAAGTTACAACAAGATCATTTAATTAAAATGAATTTCATATTAATAGAAGGTGATTATGCATTGCATAAGTCATACTCAGGTTTATGTTATAGATTTCTTCTAAACTGGATATTTATCAGAACAACATACGGAACGACAAGTTTACTGTATATTCAGCATTTATTTCATGTTACTCAATAAAAAAAATTTTTTTTTTTTCCGAAAATTTCCCTTTTCTTCTAATAAAAAGGCCTTTCAAACTTGTTAATATGTCAGGAAATGCAATTCAATTAAATAAATACTTGGCTGAAAATTCAAAGTACTATATGAATGTCGGTGTATTCCACCACTATATAGTAGTAATCCAGAATTGTAGCGTTTCTCTAGTTAGTTCTCAATAAAAAAAGCTTCCAAATTCATTTTTGTTATTTAACGAAACGAATATATGGGATCCGGTCAAAATCGCGACGGGTCAAAATCTCGAATTCTAATGCTGGTCAAAAATATCACGAGATTCTGCATAATTCTGCATAATTCTACATAACGCGGGCCAACTGTCGGGATTTTGACCCATTCAGGATTTTGACCTGTCGTAATTTAGACCCATAACCGAATATATAATATGCGTATAGTAATTAGTAATAAAGCTACTAGCATTTTATGGAATCATGCATCCCGCGAGAAAAATGGCATTTATAAAATATTATCTAATCGCGTTCATGAAATTTATTCTATAAAAAAATTCATCTAGTTAAAGAATTTTTAATTTATTGTTTTTATATTAATTTTTATATATTATAAATATTAATTTCATTAAAAATTTTTATTTATTTTTTATTCTTTATATGACATTTTTGCGTTTAATTAGAATTTCCAATGAAGAAAATAAACGCGATTTTAAACATTGGCGGAAAGTGTTGATATTTAACATGTGACTTTCTTCTACTATTTAGATTTCGGAGTTATTTTAACCTGTAATATAGTGCTTTGATCCGGATGAAATCCGTCATCCGGATTGAATAACAATTTAATCCGGATGAAAACTGTTATTAAACGAAAATCTGGATAAAAAAAAATTATTTCAAAAATCCAGTCCTACCATTAAATGCGCAACGTCAAGCACTATCAAACATGCCTTAAATTGTAAAATTCTGATCATTGGTTTCGGAAATATTTTAAGTTATCTGAAAACTGGCAATCTGGATGGATCCAATGAAATCCGGTTCAAACCGTGGATTTCATCCGGATTTTTCACCCCATTCACCTGATCGGCAAAGGATATAACCTTATCCATCGCGTCTCAAATGCATAGGTTATATCCTCTATGGAAACCACGGTCTTTATTGGCCAATATTAAACAGTGATCATGTGACCTTATAAGCGCGGACATTTTTGTCCTCATAATTTGAGGACATTTCTGTCCTTATAACTTGAGGACAATTTTATCCTCGTAATTAAGGACATTGTTATTCTTGTAGCTTGAGGACATTTTTTGTCCTCATAATTTGAGGACATTGTTGTCCTTGTAAATTTAAGTATATTTTGTCCTTGCAACTTTGAGGACATTTTTGTCCTCACAACTATGAGGATATGATTTTTGTCCTTCAACTATAAGAACACTTTTGTCCTCATAATTTAAGAACATTTCTGCCCTTGTAACTTGAGGACATTTTTGTCATTGTAACTTTAGGACAATTTTGCCCTTGTAATTGAGGACATTTTTGTTCTTATAATTTGAGGACATTTCTGTCCTTATAATTGTGGGCATTTCTGTTCTTATAATTGAGGACATTTTTGTCCTTGTAATTGAAGACATTTCTGTCCTCGTAATTTGAGGACATTTTTGTCCTTGTAACTTGAGGACAATTTTATCCTCGTAATTAAGGACATTTTGTCCTTGTAATTGAGAACATTTCTGTCCTTGTAATTGAGGACATTTCTGTCCTCATAATTTGTGGACATTTTTGTCCTTGTAATTGAAGACATTTCTGTTCTCATAATTTAAGGACATTTTGTCCTTGTAATTGAGTAACTTGAGGACATCATTGTCCTTGTAAATTTGAGTATATTTTGTTTTTGCAACTTTGAGGACATTTTTGTCCTCACAACTATGAGGACATGATTTTTGTCCTTCAACTATAAGAACACTTTTGTCCCCATAATTTAAGAACAGGACATTTTTGTTATTGTAACTTTAGGACAATTTTGCCCTTGTAATTGAGGACATTTTTGTTCTTATAATTTGAGGACATTTCTGTTCTTGAAATTAAGGACATTTTTGTCCTTGTAATTGAGGACATTTCTGTCCTCGTAATTTGAGGACATTTTTGTCCTTGTAATTGAGGACATTTCTGTCCTCGTAATTTGAGGACATTTTTGTTTTTGCAATTGAGGACATTTTTGTTCTCATAATTTGAGGACATTTTTATCCTTATAATTTAGGGCATTATTATCCTCATAAATTGAGGATATTTCTACTCCTGTAATTTGATGACATTTTTGTCCTTGTAATTGAGGACATTTTTCCCCCATAATTTGAGGACATTTTTGTCCTTGTAACTTGATGGTATTTTTGTCCTCATAACTTTGAAAATATTACCCTTGTAAATTTGAAGATATTGTTATTCTTGTAATTCTGAGAACATTTTTATCCTTATAACTTATTGAAAACAATTTTGTTTTTCTAATTTTGAGAATATTTTTGTTTTTCATACTTTTGAGGATATTTTTTCTTATAACTTGAAGATATTTTAGTCTGAGAACATTGTCATCCTCATAACTTGAGGTTATTTTTGTTTTCATAATTTTAAGGCTATTTAGTCCTCATAGCTTAAAAGCATTTTTGTCTTGTAACTTGAAGATATTTTTCCACTTAAATATTTGAGATTATTTTTCCCTATATATTGTATCTAAATTAAATAAACAGTTTTTATCCACTAACTACTCATTGTATGTCTAATGTAAACTTTTACTAATTTTAATATAATTTTTTTTTAATATTTAAATTAATATATTATATATTATTAGAAGTTATTTTAACATTACATATACATATATTATATATTATTAGAAGTTATTTTAACATTACATAATACATATTATATTAAAAAATAAAAATTTATAAAAAATAAAAATAATTTTTAATATAAATATATTTGGGGATAACCAGAATGATGTAATTTAAATTTTAGGATTATTGACTCCTTCTACCTATGTCATTATCCATTTTAAGAAATGTAAAATTAAAACATAATTTTAATTAGTATTTCATATGAATCAAATTTTTCCTCTAATCAATTTGAAACTTGATTTGACCTCCCAAAATATTCACCTTCGCCTTATACTGCGCCACAACCTTGCAGAAAAAATTTTCCTTTCCTTGTTTCATTCAAAAAAACCCACATTATCTTGAAATCTAGTGATCCAATTTTAATGTTTTTTAAAAAAAATTAATAGTTCTTATTACTCTAATCAAAATAAAAAAAGATTTCTAAAATTGGACTGCTAGATCAAAAGTTATTCACAAAATATGGTCTTATCTTTCAGAATCAATTATTAGGGTCACACCATATCATAAATAATTAATTTATATAGCACAATAAATTCTGGCCAGAATTATATTAACTTCAAGTGTTTAAAAATGGTAAATATATAACATTACTATAGTTTTAACTCCCCTCCTCCTTTGAAAAAATGATATAATTTCTGGCCATTTTTTTGTAATATTTTAATTAATATATTATATATTATTAGAAGTTACTTTAACATTATACTATATACATTATATTAAAAATAAAAATTTATAAAATAAAATAATTTTTATATATATTACATATTATCAGAACTTACTTTAACATTACAATATATATATTGTATTAACAATAAAAAAAAAATTTTATATATTACATGTTATCAGAAGTTACTTTAACATTACAATATATATATATATATTAGAAGTTACTTTAATATTACAATATATATATCGTATTAAAATAAAAATAAAATAATTTCATATTATCAGAAGTTACTTTAATATCACAATATATATATTGTATTAAAAATAGAATTAAAAACAATTTTTATATAATATATATATATAATTAGAAGTTACTTTAACATTACAATATATATATAGTATTGAAAATAAATTTATAATATAAAATAATTTTTATATATATTACATATTATTAAAAGTTACTTTAACATTATATAATATTGATATATATATTACAAATCAATAATTTTATTTTTAATAATTTATACTCAAAGAAAGCAATATTTTTTATTTAAAAAAAATTTATATGAGACTAAAATCAATAATTTTATTAATCATTATTATATTTTATTAATTTTAATATAATTTTTTTTAATATTTTAATTAATATTACATATTATTAGAAGATACTTTAACATTATATAGTATATATAATTATATATTACACTAAAAATTTATATAATACATCATTAATACTTAATTTAATATAATTTCTTTAAATATTTTAATTAATATTAGAAGTTATTTTAACATTACATTGTATATATCATATTAACAATTTTACTTTGTTAATATTTTCATATATTAGGAAAAGAAAATTCTTCTGATTAAATATAATTATTTTCATAAAATGTAATGATTAATAAAATACAATAATTTATTATTATTTGTATTAGTATTTATATTAACGTACTTTTATATAAATTATTTTATTGATTTTAAAAAAATTGTTTGTATTTTTTTATAAATTAAAATGATCAACATAATTAATATACAAAAATTACCAAAAAAAGATATGAAAAAAATATATTTCTTTTATATTTTGCTAAAATTAAAATAATTTTTTTTTAATATTTTAATTAATATTACATATTATTAGAAGTTACTTTAACATCATATAGTATATATGATTATATATTATATTAAAATTTTATATAATACAAATAATTTTTAAAATTAATAAATGTACATATTTTTATTAATTCATAATTTCTTTTAATATTTTAATTAGTATTAGAAGTTATTTTAACATTATATTGTATATTTTATAATAAATATTTATAAAAAAATACAAATAATTTTTTTAAAATCAATAAAATGATTTGTATAAAAATATGTTAATATAAAAACATATACAAATAATTATAAATTTTAGTATTTTATTAATTATTACATTTTATAAAAATAACTATATTTAATCAGAAGAATTTTCTCTTCCTAATATAAGTTAGGGTTAGATAAAAATGCTTGTTGAATAATTTTGATATTTTAATATAATGAAATAACAAAATTATTCTAGTTATTAAAATTAACCAAAATGCAAATGATGATAATTTTGATAATTTTGACATAGCAAAATTTACTAATTATGATAAGCAACTTTAGCCTTTAGGGTTAGATTAAAATTAGATTAGAAGTTAGGCTTATCTATTACAATATATTACATTCTATAGTAGGACCCCAAACAATATATATATAGGTCAGATGAAGAATTCAAAATTTACTAAGGTTAATAAGCAAATATTTTTCATGTCTGCTAAGCAAACTTTTATCTAACCCATAAATTTCTTACACTATTAAGCAACTTATTTTATGCTAAATATATACAGTATATACAGCATACAGTATATAATATTTTTTATAAAATATGTATATAAAAAAAAACTAAAAAAAACAAAAATTTTTGAAATAATGCATGAATAAAGCTATTATTCTTTTTTTGTAATATTACAACTTATACTAAATGTTTCTTATAAATATTTTCGTATGTCTGTACTGTGACTTCAGAGCGTAATTTAGGCACTTTGGTCAAAAGAAACGTCTAAAACCTTCTTAAGTAAAGTTGTTCAGCAGTTTCGAATCTACATAAGTATAAAATTATATCATGATTGAATAGATATTTATGGATTCATTCATGTTTTTGTAATGCCACCAATACGCGGAATTTTTATTTTTAAAATTTACTGTAAATTTATCAAAAAAAATATTATAAAAAATTTTCTAAGTAAAAATTAAATAACTTTTATTGATTAT
>QZLH01000803.1:0-13578 GCA_003833135.1 Oehlia diaphana | reverse complement strand
GATTTACATATGTAAGGACACTCACATTTGGGAATCTCAAAATTGCTTACTCATTCTTATCTGAATCACGAATTAAATGTTAAAGTGATAAGATTAGTGCTCCGCAAAATTCAGGTCTAATCCAGATAATTCAACCCGAGTGAATTTTAAATCGGGTTGGTACTAACAATTTTAATAACCCGTGACCCGCATGACCCAACCCGTCGGGTCGGGTTATTCATTTCCTTGACTCAGGTTTTGACCCGAATTAGACCCGGATGATCATTAAAATCACTGATCACGTATTATTATCGTATGACCTGATATTACTTTTAATAAAATATTATTTCTAATATTATAATATTAATAACGGTGTTTATTACAAAATGAATAACTCCTACTAACAACAATAATAAATAATGTACAGTACAATGTATAGTTTATCCGATGTAATCAATATGTAACCGTACGATAATATAAATTCTTATACCTAAAGGTCTTTTGGTGATATTTTCATTGCTTATGATTAATTGTTGTAAAATATACTGCGATCTTTCTAATTACGCACAATTTGATCAAATTTTCATCTTTGTTTTGAAGTATTTCCAAAAAAAAAAAAAATAAACCAATACGAACAGATTACTTTAAATCATTATACAGATTCATCTCAAAATTACAGGATCGGTCAAAGTTATAAAAAAAAAACATTAATTCATAATTTTCTAACTAGATAAATGACTTAATACTTTTAATTTTTTTTAATCATCGTGTTAATCAAAAAAACTTTTTTATCTATAAATCCATTATTAGTAGTATCTGAACCGTAATCGTTGATCACTTTCTTATTCAGCAGATGAAGAAAAACCTTTAATGTCGGTGAAGAAGTATATAGAGAACTTAAAGGTAGCAAAGATTAACAAATACTAAAGATTTATTAAATCACGTTTTCTCACGTAATTATATAATTATCCAATAGCAGATAATTTTTTTTGCCCTATTTTGTCATTTTTTTCGTTATAAAGTGGATTTACTTTGCGTTTCCCGGCCAAATTAATCCAACAATATTTAATATTATTATTAATATGAGTACATACTATACATTAGAAAATTAATCAAATTCATATTACGCATATGTTCAGAAAAAGAAGATATGTCTTCGTCATTATTTTGTACATAATAATTTTCAATTTATTTATTTATTTATTTTTTATTCAATAAATAAGACGTATAACAACAAACCAATTACCTTAAAATCTCCATCATATTATAATAATTACTTATGACGAAATATTGAATTTTAAAAATTTTCTTTATTAGAATTTTTAAATTTCTGTTCAAAATATTCAGTGAATTAAACTTACTCGTTAGATCAAATCAACTAATACACGTTTCTTTATTAGATATTTATAAAAAATCGTAACTATTTTGGGTAAGGACCTATGCGAACATCAATTTTGGATTTTACAGTATTTTAAAAAATTTTCTTTTATTTTCTAAAATTTTCTATACTATTCTAACTATTTATCTAAACAATATATATTAAACTACTATTAAAGTTTAATATGAAAGGTCGCGTCCGTAACCTTAATTCCTTTGTGTAAACTTGCAGAAACAAGCTTCATACATATAGTCTTTCTAATTATTTAGTTCTACGTGAAGTATTTGACATTTTTTGCATTAATATTGAAAAATTCTCTATAAAATACAAAATTCAAAATATGATTTATTTAAAAACATTTATTAATATTTTTATCGTAGAAATGGATTTGTTAATACAAGAGCTATTTACTATTTGACCATAATTTTTAAACTTTATTCATTCTTAATTTTTTTACGCCTCATCAAAGATTTGTAAGATAATTAGTGTAAAGGTAATATAGAAGATATGGTCTCAATTCAAAAAATATACAGTATCTCTTGATACATAATTAAATAAATAATTATCGTTTAAGATAAAAGACAAATAAACTTCTTTTTGTTTTAAAATTTTTATTACTCAATTTATACTTGCATAATAAACTTTTCAAGATTATTATTTATTTACTTATATACAATAAAATTTTCGATCCTTTAATGTTTCAATATGGATAATATGAAATACCTTACATTTCTTTCATTTACCATATTTACTAGACAAGGTTCATTTTAACCAATCATATAATATTATTTATAGCGTAAATACAAAAAAAAGTTTATGTGCGATTTTTTTTTTTTTTTTTTTGATATATAATTTGGCGATTATATTTCTATTATAGGTATATTTTTTTTGAAAATACAAGAAAAAAAATTATAATTTTTCTTCGCATTTTTTATTTAACCATTTCGGGTTAGATTTATTTTTTATGATGATCAGCTGATCAGCTGCTGCTTACGAATTTTCTTTGTTTTTGTATACAATCGTAGTACGAATTAGAAATGTGCGGAACTTCGTTCAATTCATAATTTTTTCTTTTGCCAATAATAATTTTGAAATTTATTTTGAGTAACGTAGTTATTTATTTATATAACTAAAATTAAAATTATAATCCACAACTCAATTAATATGGATGAAACCCTAAAAAATTTATGGAAGGATAGTATTGATACAAGTAAATATCAGGTAATGGCAATTTAATATTTCTAATTATTATAATTATTTTATTGAATTTTTGTAATTAAAAATATTAATAATTTTTTGTCTATTAAAAGATCCATGTTACAATTCCTACTATTGATTCAACTATTGAATCAGAAAATGTAGATGAAAGAGTAGTTTATATAGGAGATTTAGAAAAAAGAAAACAAGCATATGGAATATGTGGAGAATGTAAAGAACCTGGCACAGGATATAAATGGTGTCAATCTTGTTATACTAAAAGATTTAAAGATAACTTTAAAAATTGGACTAGTGGAAATAAAGATATTGATGAATTTATACAGCAATCACAACTTAATGCTGTACAAAGTATAAAATCTCTTGAATGGATACCTTTTGAAAAATTTCAAAATATCACTTATATTGCGGAAGGTGGTTTTGGTAAGATTTATTCAGCGGAATGGCCTGAAGGAAATATTGAATATTGGGATATTGAAAATCTAAAATGGCATAGATATGGTTATAATAAATATGCATTGAAAAGTTTGAATAATTCTTCTGATATATGTTCAGATTTTTTAAATGAGGTAATTTACAATTACTTTGTCTTATATATAAAGTTTGTTATTTGCATTTATTTATTAATAAACTTTTTCATTTTTGATGATAATTAGATTAAATCTCATCTTCAGATTCATTATTATAATATTGTTCAATGTTATGGAATTACTCAAGATCCAAATAATAAAGAGTATATGATGGTTTTATTTTATTGTGATGATGGAAATTTGAGAAATTATTTAAATAAATTTACAAATTATATCAGTTATAGATCAAAAGTTATTAATTTACGACAAATTGTAACAGGACTTTTTGATATTCATAATGCTGAAAAAGTTCACAAAGATTTTCATTCAGGCAATATATTATTTGCATATAAACCATATATACAGTAAGTGATTTAGGAATGTGTCAACCAGCAAATATAAAGCAAACAGTTAAAAAAGAAGGAATTTATGGAGTATTACCATATATGGCACCAGAAGTTTTACGTGGTCAACAATATACAAAAGCAGCAGATATTTACTCATTTGGAATAATAATGAATGAATTTCTTTCTGAAGAAATTCCTTTTAATGATATTCCTCATAATGAATTTTTAGCCATTAAAATATGTAAAGGACTTAGACCAACAATTTCTAATGACATACCAAAGTTACTTGCAGATTTGATAATAAAATGTTGGGATGCTGAAATAAAAAATAGACCAACTGCTAAAGAGTTGTATCAAACACTAAGTTGTTATAAAGGTTATAATAATGAAATACGTTTTCAAATAAAAGAATGTGATAAAATTAGAAAAGAAAAATTCAAAAACAGGTCAAATGAAGATAAATCCAAAAGCTTCAAAACGCATCCACAAGCAATTTATACTAGTAGACTTTTAAATTTCAAAAATCTTCCAAAACCAGTAAATTCTTCAGATTTATCATCTTTTCAATTTAGTTCAGGTAATTAAATTTAATTTTGTTTATATCATATAATCCATTTTACATTATTAATGTTATTTTATTTTTTATTAGACATTAGTTATACTGCTCAATCATCATCAGCAAATCCAAGTAAGTATTCCCTTTATTATTATTATTATTTTATTTAAATTTATTAATGTTTAAATACTATAAATACATAATATACAGTTTCAGAATGCTTAGATGTTCAATTAAGTGAATTAGGTAAGTTATTATTATTTGTCAAATAATTTTATTAATATTCTATATCTAATTTATTATTTTTTATAGAACTAAATGAAATTTGTCAAGATGATGAACATAATATTGAATGAAGTTTCTTTTATGTGAAAGTTGAAGTCAAATAGTTTAAATATTAATTCGTGTATTGAAGTTAGTTTACTTCCATTTTTCTTTCATTTATCTGTTATACTTTATAAATTTTTATCTTAGTCTTTTTATTTACATAGTAATCATAGTATAGATTTATTGGATTTTATATTTAAGAATATTCTCTATAAATAAAGATTTAAAATTCTTTTTGTCATTCTTATTTGATGACATAAAACTGTAATATAGTAAGTATATTTGCAACTGCAAATATTCTCCTCAATGCGCTACAATTTATGTGTCACTCGAAAAATAATTTTTCGAAATTTTTATTTTTTAAAAATATTGACGAAATAAAATGATCCCGGATTTAAGTTATTAACTAACAGCTGCTATAAAATAAAAAGTTAAAAGTATGGTTTTATATTTGTTTATATTATTTTTTTATTATTACTATATCCATATTTTGATGGATGGAAGTTTATTCTTAATTCTTAAAGCTTTTCATGTCTTTCATTCATTTATTTTTCGTAATTACGGTCAGAACTTAATGTAATTTCTATGCAATACAATGAATTTCACGATAAGGTCAGCTTTGAAAATATAAATGTAGCGGATCTTTGTAGATAGAATCAATACAATAATTTGTATTAATTTCTTACAACCAGGCAGGAAGATTAAATACAGCAAGAAAACAAGAACAAAATTTTATCAATCCTGCTAGTATTTTATTCTTCAATTAAATAGCTTTGAACATGACTAAATAATTATTCAAGTTGTAGTTCATCAGCAGCAGACAATAATATAAGAATGTCTTCATCCAATTTACTCGGTCAAATCAATTCACCAGCGTAAATACTTTACATATTTTTTTTATTATTTAAATAATTTAAATAAATAATATTCTTACTTCAAATCATTTCAAAAATAATTGGAATAACATTTAGTTTATTAACAAAGTTATATTATTTTTCTAATCGTCTTAAAGAGCACCTTTGAAATAAGAATGAGCACGTAAAATAACTGAATGTGCTCGAAATTCCTTAATACTATTTCAATTTGAATAATAACATTATAGTCATTTAATATATTAAGAAAAATCCTTTGTAAGATTGGAATAACTAATAGTTATTCATTCAGCATAAACCGTTCACCAACTTTTTTTCTTTAAAAAATGACATTAATATCTTATTTATTTAGCAATTAGGTTTTATGCATCAGTGATATTAATTTCGAATGTTAAAAGATAATTTCGAACTTTCAATTTGTCAAATTTATCAAAAAAAAAAAAATGTTAACTTGTTATAAAGCATAGGAGGAAATTTTTATTATAGCAAAAAAATTCATGGACAACATGGTACGCGTAGTATATATAGTCCTCGCTCCGGACTAACTATAAAATTAGTTTATTTGATCTTAAAATATTTTATATATATTCCTTGTTAGTAATAAATCATACTTTCAATTACGCATATAAGGAAGTATACTCTCTATAAAATATATATAAATATATTTTAATTATAAAATATTATAATACATGTTTTGCCATGTATTTACCTTACGTACGAGGGGATGTTTTTAACAAATGCTTGAGAACGAAATGGAACATCATTTTCTTCTATAAATTCACATATCATGGACTTTATTATGTTTATAAAATCTTTCTGGTATAAGCTTAAAAATAATATAAAAAAATTAAATATAGATTCACTGAAATCATTAAAACATTCTGTTCTTTCTTAAGTTTGAGATCTTAAACCGATTATGAAAAGCATTCCATATAAGAACAAGTAATCTTATCCAGGATTCCAAGATCTAAGTATTAATAATATTAATTTTTAATCAAAAATAATAAAATAAAGATAAGAATCAGTAACCTAATAAAAAATATAGTAATTCTTAAATTTACCTATCTTGAAAATTCTTATGTTTAAGATGTACGATTTTCAATGACATCAAATGGCGGACACATTATTGATTTTAATACAATGTCTCTATTTTATTTCTCAAATGCGTTCCATATTGAATCTTCTTTGTAAAGCTAATATCTACATTTATTATAATTATGTATTTCTTAATTAAAAAAATGGATAATAGTTCACGTCTTACTTATCTTCTAATTTTAATTATTTTAGTATCCTAGGAAATGACCAAACGTCCAAACGTGCACAACAAACCAACAAAAATAGTCAGTTGTTCAATCCCTATAAAAAAAATTGTACGAAAATTGGCATCGAAAAATTTCCAGAAAATGTCTAGGAAAGCTCTGTATGGTGTCCGGAGAGTTGCAATTTTCCGGACATTTTCGATTACAATTTCTGGAAAGAAATCAATATAATTGGGGCAACAAAAAATCAGAAAAAAATTATAAAGTAGGTCAGACCAAAAAAATACATCGCAAGTGGGAGAGGACCCCGAGCTATATATACAGTATATAGGTAAGGTTGCAGCCAAAAAAAATTACTATTAGCTTTACGCATTTTTTCAGGGCCGGAATTATGATAATGCCAGTCAGCGTCTAAAAAAGTAAATAAATTCTATGTATAGATCGGGGAATGCGTGCGCAAAAACAAAATGAAATAATTGTCGACGACAATTAATAATGAAAAATAATTAGAAATTAATATAAATTAATGAAAATTGTAATAATGGTGTCGTAATTTTATCATCAAATAAATTTAATTATTCATAATTTTTAAATTAAACTTAATATTTCAATTAATATTTTGAATAAGACAAGTTTATTGCTTTATATATATATATATATAAACGCTTGTTAAATTAATGAGAATTACAATATCATCACGTTGATTACAATTAACAAAATTTATTTGATTAAAAGGATAAATAAAAATTTAGTTCTATTCTCTATTTTCGTCTTTATATTATAAAAATAAAAATAAAATAAATAAAAACAAGAAACTTAATTTTTTTGAATGGAATAAACCCTAAATTCAAAAAACAAGAGTTTCGCAGGTGATTATTTATGACACCGCTAGATGTTGAATATTTGGTTTGCTCATTTGTTCATTCACATAGTTTTTAATTTAAAATATAAAGTTAAAAAAAAACGCGGGTTTCATTCTCTGGCATTATCTATTAATACTAAGTTTGGTTTCACAATTATTTCCTGGCATTATCTATTAATATTAGTTTATCATTAAGTTAAAAAAAAAAAATCGGTTCTTTGGATTAAGGTACATTAAGTATCTTCGCCCTCGATATTAATGAATTTTGAAATCTTTTTTGTAAATTAAAGGGAAAGGAAGTTTGTTAAAGTTTATAATTACATTGTAAAGTGATTAATGAGAAATAATCACTTACACATATGGCTGATTCTAATTTCTAAGCACTAGATTATTTGATGGATTTGATTAGCGTTTGGTTGATTCTAAGAATTCAATTGTTGAACAAGTTAAATTAGTGTTCGATTTGATTCTAAGCACTTGGTTGTCGAATGGATTCTAATGGTGTTAGGTTACCACACTTTCATGATTTTGGTATTCGATGTTATCAATCAGGTTACTACCTTCCTTTCGGTAACTTATCATTCATTCTATAATACTCTGACTCGCTGTAAAAATAAAAAAAAATTATGTATCAAAATGATTGGAATAATTAATTGCAATCGTCAAAAAACTTCTTCTTACCAGAGGAAACTCGCGAATGAAAAGCTCAAAGAGAATTTAATGAATTAGGGTCTATTATATAGACCTTGGCAGTACATAAATTAATGATAAAAAACTTGTTTTTTGAAAAAGGAGGCTTACTGACATGTCGCATCATTAAGAAGAGATCCAATGAAATCATAGTAAGTGAATTCATATAAAGATTTTAAATGGAATGTTACAAGCGGAAGCGAGATACTGAGACATCCCATAATTAGCCCCAAAAAGCCTTCAAAGTCAATCTATAACTGCGTCCGTGCCCGGCTTGTCGTAAATTTTACTGCACCTGTGACTATGAATGAATTATTCAATCAACATATCCGGGAAGATCCTTGGGCAGTGCTAGCATAGATGACAACCAAGACACAGCTAAACCAATAAGCCTGAAGAAATTTACATAGATGTAATCTAGCTATGAATCGGTTGAACGTTAGGCATAATCGGGTGTGCAACTTATTGGTCTCATTTACACAATCATGCAGAACCTAGCTGGGCAGCAGTAAGTATATGTATATCAAGTATATTTGTGTAAATGGCAGAAGATAAACAAGTTATGCACTAGAATTCAAAAATGATCAGCCTAACGGTTGATCATTTATACTCGTAATATAGTACTATGCCACATTTTCACACGAACCAATGAATAATGTCAATCTTTTGATTCATGTGAAAGTCAGATATTTTATCTCAACTAATACACCAAAGTATGCATTATTTTTATTTTGCCTATACATGTATTTTGTTAATGTAATATGTATATATCCAGTTCTATTAAAAATATAATCTTTTCAGACTAATTATTTTAGATTAATAATAGTTTTTCTTGTTTTATATATCTTGTTTACTTCTTCGAGGAATTTAAAAGACCTGTTCCATGCATACGTTACCTCACGACTTTGTTAACAGGGAGTCCAGAATTATCATTAATATTATTAAATAAATGTTTGATCAAAGAGGGAGTGATCGTTTAAATCATAGGTCACTGATTTATACTTGTTTCTCATCTCATGACTTAATGACGCGCTGCATTTAAAGCGGTTGTTCCCGTTTTTTAAAAAGGTATTAACGATATGTAAGGAACAATGATTCATCCGTACTGGAAAAATCAGATCTGCGCATTTCTGCAGAGTCTGTTTCTGCGCAAATCTGAGGACATGCCGTTACGCGTCGCGGAAAAATTTTAAGCAGGTCTGCAAGCATTAAAAATTCTCAAAAGTTATCAAAAATGATTCTTCGAAATTCTTTAACAATTTTATTTAATTATTGTAATTGTTTACTATCTCATTATAATTCATGTATTTTAATTATTTCAGCTAATTACAGTATAATTACAATTTGTGAACAGTAGTAAAAAATAGTAGGACTCGCCATTTTCATTCACTTAAGACTTTGAAATAGAAACCTACAAAAAAAGTAACAAACCGCGTTAGTAAATGTAATAAATTTAAAGAAAATTAAGTAACGGGCTCGCTTTCAGTCCTCCAAAAGAAATTGGAATCCTGTAAATCCTGCAAAAAGAAACTGAAAGTTAATATCATTTCGTTGAAAACCCTAAACAATAAGAAAAAGATACAGTATAAAATTTTCGAAGTCATACCTAATTTCAAAAGAAAAAAATATACCTTCAAACTCCAAAATGGCGTCCGCAGAGAAAATGCGAAATGTCAACTCGTGTTTCGTTAACTAATAATAAAAAAAATTTCAAGTGCTTACCTTCAAAATTACGCTCAAAAAGCGTCTAAGAGGACCTACAAAAAGAGAAAATCGAAATGCATTACATTTCGTAAAAAAAATTTATTAAATACCTTCGAAATTCCATATATTCCATCCAATTTTGATTTAATTGTAAGTCCTAAAGAGGCAAATAAAATAGATGTTAATAAAACATTTTCTTAAAAATAAATAAGCAAATATCTGTAAAAAATATGTCGAAGTCGACGAACTTAACAATCATGTTCGTTCAAGATTTCGAAATCTTAAAACCTAAATAAAAGAATCAACGATAAACATTTCGTTAAAAAAATTAAAGAAAAAAAAATAAATCAATTCGAAGATTGTACCAGAGTTCAGAACAAAAAAACAAAACGAAGTTGTTAGCTAACATTTGATTAGTAAATAACAAAAATTATTAATTTCGAAGTTCTAATACCTTCGAAATGTTGAAATAGCGTCCCGCGTCCCAAATAAAAGTTCGAAAGTTTATCTTCGAAATAGGAATCAAGTACTTGTTTTTGGCTTCCTTCGTGAAGTTTTATCCTCATTAAATCCAACGTCTGAAACCTAAAAAAAGAATGAAGCGTCAATTACTAACGTTCATATTAAAAAAATTTCGTAGTAGTAATACCTTTGAAATCTTACATACTGTAAGCTTACTGTCCAAAGATCGGTCAAAACCCGGAAAAGATGAAACGTTAGTTACTAACGCCTATTTATTAAAAAAGGATACAAATAAAAAAAGACTATTTACTCCGAATATCGAGTAATTTAACTTCACAAAAAAAAAAAAAGAAAATAAAAATTAATTACGCCTAGATGTTTTTAAGTCAAGTTCACCATATTTAAAAAAGGTGAATAATTATGAGCTATAAAATTAACCAAAACCAATTTAATCAAATAATAAAAATTAGTCTCTTACCCTAGAACTATATCAAAACGAGTTAATATTTGATTTACTAAACATAATATCACTCTTGTAATCCATTCAGCAGATAAAAGTGCACTTTTAAGAGCACGGAAATTACCAAGCGTTCTAAATTCTCTTATATTGTTATTTTGCATGAATGCAACAAATAGAAATAAAATATTAGCCGAATATGTATAGTGTGCCACGGTCTTAAAAGAAAATATTTATTGTGGCTGATAATTATACTTTACTAAACCATATTGGATCATTTTTGCAGATCAATAATAAAATTTTCTGATTTGACGGTGAATCTTGTGGCGCTCCGATCTCTGGTTGCCTAAAAAAAATTTTTTTGTTTATTTGTTATTAAGTAATATACAGTATATTGTAAAAATAAATAAATAAATAAAAAAATAAAAAAAATGGTGTCTTGTTTTATTCTCAGGTCAGTGTTCTTATTTCAATCAATTTTAATAATCTACGTATATCTTGGTAGTCGGTAGCATCACCAGGAATAAAAGATTATATATTTAATTGGTACAGGTACGATGCAGATGTGAGTACAGTTATCGTCACGGGTACAATTCAATTCGCACCAACAGTACTTAGTACCCAACAGCCCTTCATTTTTAACGTAAAATTTAAAGTCATAATGTATATATATATATTATATATATAAATTTTATAAATAAAATAAAAATTGCAAAATTATTTATCGCAGTTTTCCGGAATTCTATGTACGTTGTGATTTCTGAGTGATTATAATTACAGGAAGATTACAGGACGATTACCGGACAACATTGTCCGATTTTTGTCCGGTAATCGTCCTGTAAAGCTGTAATCTAATGATTTTTTATCAGATGATCTATAAGGGGGTAGCACAATTTTGAAAAGCGCAATAAATCAATGCATGTTACCAAATGTTACATACGTATATGAATTCACATCAATAAGAATATGATCCTAGTCAAAATTGAACTTAAAGCAGATTACAATTTAAAAAAATTATGATTTGCTAATTTAAGTTAAAAAAATCATTCAGGATTGGACTGGATAGAACTAAAAATTTCCTATTAAAAATAGAGATATTTTATTAACTCTATTAACTGTTCCAATAGAAATAGCTTTACCGCTCATCAATCTATCACGCACATACTGTGCTAAAAACTGTAAAAATAAAATATGAAAGTCGGTATCAGGAATTAATTATAAATAATAACTTAAATATAAAATATCTCAAATATAAAAATGAAATTAAAGGAGTTTTAATTTAGAGTTAGACTTATGACTTATGTGACTTATATATATTACTTATAACTTATATAGCTTAAGATTTCAACTAGTACCCACCCATAGTCTTTATATATATATATATATATTTGTAAGAAAAATTTCAGAAAACAGAATTGTTAATTAGTCACTATAAAATCATGTTATATCTCATATCATAGCCAATTTTTTTATATTTCTGAATTGTAATAGTGCGTTTCACCGAACAATGGAAAAGCCGATAATAAAGATGGTAAAAAAATTTACGAAGTTAACGAAAGTGAAGATTTAAATGATGATTATTACGAAAACGATGAAAAAACTGACGAAATACAAAATGACGATAAAAAATAGAGTTGTGACGGTATTATTACGAATACAACAATACGACGTTGTAGTGCATGTTGAAGTTAATTCCTTCCAATCGTATACCTAATCATATATTAAAACATATTATTATATTGTGATAATTACAATTGCCACTAAATCAATAATAAATAAATAATTTTTACCAGATATTTATTGCGGATCTATCAATCAAGATCATTAAAATAAACATCAAATGTTAATGGTGACTGTGGCTGTTCGTGTTCATTATTTAGAAGTAGCTCTGGCAGTGGTTGTGATATCGGTAAATGAAATTCATCTGGGAGCCAGGAGTCATCCAATGACTGATTATCTTCGTGTAATAACTGTTGGTAACTTACATATTGTTGAGACAAAGGTTGCGGTGGTATTGTTGGCAATTGCGGATGCAGTTGCGGATACAGTTGCGGTTGCCGTTGTGGTTGCAGTTGTGGTTGAAATAGAGGTGGTGTTACTGCTGGTACGCAGTGTATCGGTAGTTGTTGTGGTTGATAGTGTGACTCATCTGATAGTTTGTGCATTTTCCAGTATTCGACTGGTGAAAATAATGGTTGTGGTTGATAATATTCATATGAGTTAGGTTGATAATAAACATATGGTTGGGTTAATGGTGGACGTGGTAATAATAACGGTAATTTCTTTTTTGGTGGTTGTGGTGGCGGTTGCGTCGATGGCGATTTTGGGTTTCTTAATTTGAATCTGCGATTTCCTTCAATCGCTAAAATTTTAAAGAACTTCTTTATTTCTTCGGACTCTTTTTTCCACATTTTACTTGATGAATTTTTAGATTTACTACCGCAATCCTTTTTATTAAGCCGCGCCAATACATTTCGTTGATATAAGTTATACGAATTATTGTTGTATCTATCTCGTAATAAATTATCAATCTTCATGTTTAACTTACATGGCGGATTATTCTTTACTTTTAAAAATTCTTGGTGGTTTAAAGTTTCTTTGGTTTCTTTCATTATTTTTTTATTGAAAATGTTATGAAGATATTTATTTAGGTAAAGAAATTTTAAAGTGAATAATTGTTTTGATATCGTACTTATATATAATTTTTTAAAAAAAATTTCATATTAGCATAGTAACAGATCTAGAATAGAAGCCTCTTATTTTAGGGGTATGCAGCGAGGATTTTAAGGACCGAATATATTAGAAAATTTGCAGATGGCCAGATGTGACATTATAAATACTTTTTTTGGATTAAATTTTATTAGGTTGAAATCCGAAACTGTGGTGGATTAAATTAAATTA
>QZLH01000802.1:0-51006 GCA_003833135.1 Oehlia diaphana | reverse complement strand
ATTAATAATTATCTGATTATTTTTACGATAGAATATTTCTTTATAATATAGTATTTATTAAAAGATAGCAAAAAGGGATACATAAAAAGAAAGCATAATATTTTACGATAAAATATTTTTCTTTATAATGTAATATTTATTAAAAAATACCAAAAAGGGGGTATATAAAAAGAAAGCATAATATTTTAGACTAGCACAATTAATTTTCAAAAACATGTAAATATGGAGGGAGTTCAGTTCAGTTTTCCAGAGAGTTTAGTTTCCAAAAAAAAATAAAATTTTTGATAGAGATTTTTCCTTTTCATTTATTTTTAATTATTTTCAATTGTTTTTATTACTATTTTCTTATGATGAAAAAGTAATTTATTTAATTAATGGTTAATAAAGTGTAGCGTTATTTTAAAGGTAATAGGTTTGACCTAAACTTTATTTTAACATTCGCTTAATTAATTTTAATTGAATAAATTTATGGTGAATTTAAAGTTATAGTAAGAATTATAAAATAAATAAGATATAAATTTTCGCAGCGAGAATTATTATAATTTAGAAGAAGAAATATGGATGAAATATCATGGCGAGAGCTATCGCAATTTGAAAGATAAGTAGCAAAATATAAAATCTAAACCAAGCAAGAACATATTAATTTGTTTCGCCGAGATAAAAGATAATAGGGCGATTCCTTCTTGTTTACCATCGGGTGGCAGACGGTGGTGACACCGTTCAACCGCATTTTTTTTTATTTTTTTTAACTAAAGTCAAAGTTCTTACCTGCCTGAAACAGTCTTTAAACGCAAATGTATTCTTCTTGATCTGTATAACAGTACAAACTAGATTCCCAGACCACTGTGCTTTTAAAATAAGGAAAACCAAATTAAGTTTTAATTAATATTTTTATGAATTTATTAATGACATTAATTAACGTTAAGTATATTGAGAATTTTTATAGAGAAGATGTTTTTTTTTATTATTTTTATTATAATAATAATGTCTGTATTTGAATGTTTTATTTTATCCAAATAATTATCGATTGATGTAAAAGCCTTACATTCAATTTCCAAATATGTACTAAATTGTGTGAACTAATTTAAATGAATGTTGATGAGTCACAAAATCAAGATCTAGATTTATTTTCATAAAAAATAATCCTTTAAAAAATTCCATGACTCTTTTTCAGCATATAGAAAAAAACGTATTTTTTTAATAGAAACTGATATTTTAATCTTTATCCTATATTTTTTAAAGTAATAATTCATTTATAAGATTTATTAAATTTGAATATAATTTATTATATTATTTAATTATTAAGTTTTTAATGTGTGTGATTGTAGCTAATACAGCCTCTCTTCACTATTTTGTTCAGACAAAATTTTAACATGTCTTTAAAAAGAAGTATTAAGAGTAAAAGTAGAAGTTTAAATTTATGGCAACGAGGTGATAATTTTTTAGATAGTACTGAATTGATAATGAATGAGAGTAGGTAATTATAGAGTTCTGAACGAGTCAGGTCAACTCGCGAGTCAAATCAAGCTGAGTCAAGTCAAGTCAAGTTCAAGTCAGAGATTTTCTGGCACGTAACAACGATTTGAGTCACAAGTCAATTCTGATTCGAGTCGATTCTGAGTTAAATTAATACTTGACTCAACTCGAGTAAACCCGAGCAAATATTTTGATTTGCAATTACATGATACAAATTTTATTTAATTATTGATCGATTATCCAATCATCTTTTTTTTCTACTTTGAAATGAGTGACAGTTTAGGTGAAAGTGCAGGTTCTTCAACAAGGACTTATAGCTCTATATGGTCACATTTCACGTTAGTGGAAAATGAAGAAAAAGCTCAGTGTAATTACTGTGGGTGAGTGTATTATTATTATAAAATAGTTTGTTAATTTAGCAGTATACTGAGTGTAAAATTTACTTTAATTAGGATGTTGTATAAGAGAACAGGTGGTAACACCACTAATCTTCACAAACATTTGCAGAAGAAACATCTCAGTAAAGTCGAAACAGAAGTAGAAAGTGGCGAAATGGACAAATTTGTAAAAAAAGCATTACCTGTAAATATTTCTTTTTTTTTTATATTATATATTGCATTTTATGTTTTTTAATTAATATTAATAAAGAAATTTAGCGTTATACTCAAGGAATATTTCAAGATTTTACTGTCAGATGGATTATTTGCGATGACCAACCATTTACGGTCATAGAAAGTGAACACCTTAGGCTTTTATTTCGTATACTTAACCCTATTGCCAAAGCTCCTTCAGCAGATACTTTACACAACGATATTATTAATAAATTTAATAAAGAAAGAAATAAAATACGAGAGATTTTACAGGTATTTTTTATTAAATTTACTTTAATTCTATAAATTAATATTAAATACTAATAATATTGAATTATTAGAATGTACCAGGTCGACTTTCATTCACGCTGGACACTTGAACATTACTGAGTTACATTCCATTTTTTTGGAATAACCGTATACTGGATAAGCTATGAATGGGAATTAAAAGAAATTTTGATTGACTTTTGTAAGTTATCTGGGTCCCATTCTGGGGAAAATTTATACGAAGTATTTGTAAAGTGTTATGATGATATGAGAATTCTCATGAAGGTATTATCTATGTTTTAACACCGTTCCAAATATTTTTTTTTAATTCATTATAATTAATATTTTCTTTAATTCTTTATAATATTTGATATTAAATTTATAGATTATGGCATGCACTACCGATAATGCTTCTAACAACGATACTCTCATGAAAGCATTAGAAAAAACTTGTAAAGATCGAATTCATCGCATACAATAATCACATTTGATATTTGGCGCATATCATTAATCTTGCAGCATAGGACACACTTTCAACTTTAAAAGTTAGATACGTAGAAAATGAAAATGAATTATTGAATAATGATGAAGTATCTGAAGTCATACCTAAAGTCAGTATTCAATATGTAGTTAATAATTATCTTTACGAAAATTAATCTGAAAAATGTATTTTATTTTAGCTTAAAAAGCTTGTTGTTAAGATACATGCGTCTCCACAAAGACGAGAAAAGTTTTCACGTCAGTGTGAGGCTGCTCATTTGCCCAATAAAAAGCTTGTGGTTGATGTTAAGACTAGGTGAAACTCGACCTTTGAAATGATCGAACGGAGCTGTGAACTGCATGAGGTAAATTTTATTACATAACAATTTACAAGCAAACTTTTAATTTTATCTTGTTTTGTCAAAGGCGTTGGATAATATAGTAACAGCAGATAGAGATTTATGACGATGGGAATTAATTGATGCTGAATGGGATTTACTTAAACAAATAAAAAAATTATTACATGTAATAAACTAATAATTTATATTATTTAAATTCACACAAATTTTATTATATTTTCTTTATTATTAACTTAATTTGATAAATTATAGATATTTTTGCGTGCCACACTTCATATTTCCCATGGACGATACCCTACTATAGAAAATTCAATACCAATTTTCAATTGGCTTATAGATAAAATCGAAGATTTTGATAAAGAAGCAGGCATTGATGAAATTGTAAAACAAGCGGCTCATAATGCAATGGAAAAACTAAAAAAATACTATTAATATACTGATGGAATGATATATACCATCTCTACTAGTATGCTTTAAAGTTTTTATTATTTTATTATAGATTTATATTTTATTATTTATATGTTTATATTAATTAATTTTTTTATTTTATGTTATTATTATTAGTTCTTGATTCTCGGTTAAAACTCACATATCATAGAGATCATAATTGGAAAGAAAAGTATATCATGGAAACATGAGATGATATTAAGAATTTATATGATACAATATACGTACCAAGGTTAGATCAAAATGTTCAAGATGAAGATCTTACCGCAGATGATAATCTTCTCAGTCATATATATAAAAAATGACATACATCAAGAAATAAAAGTGAATTAGATTTATATTTAGGAAGTCCGGTTGTTCCTAGTGAAATAGATTTATTACAATGGTGGAAGGTATGCTAATTAAACAATTTCATAAATAATTTTATAATTTAAATTTCTTAAATCGTTTACAATTTTAAATTTTTAACAACAGGCAAACGAATCTCAATATCCACACTTAGCAGCAATGGCCCGTGATTATCTTGCGATCCCTAGTAATAATATATCATTTAAAATTTAAAACTTTCATTGTTAAATTAATTTTAAATTTATTTTAGCAACTAATACACCAATTGAAAGAGCTTTTTTTGGTGGTACTGATCTTCTAAGTCAAAAAAAATGTAGTCTCTCATCTGAAACAATTTGTGCTTGCATGTGTTTGAAGTCTTGGTGAAAAACGGAATTAAAAAAATAATTTCAATTTTTTTTTATTTTTTTTTATATAAATAATCTATATGATATTATAATTAATGAGTTAATTAATATGTGTATATATGAAATAAATAAAAAATTGTAGATATAAATATTAATATAATGTAAATAAAATTATAAAAATGCGTGAGTTTAATCTGGGTTAAACTCAACTTGACTCATTACGTGACTTATTCAAATTGAACTCGGACGAGTTGATTCGAGTTTGGGTTAATATATTTTTAAATTCGAGTTGAGTCAAGTCAAAAAATTTTATAATTTTGACTTGACTCAACTCAACTCAAATTTTCAAGTCAAGTATGAGTTACCCTTTAACTCGATTCGACTTGACTCATTCGGAGCTCTATCTGGACGGAGCTGGAAGGGCTTGACTCAATACAATACCCTCTGCTAAGTTAACCTTTGGAATTGTTTGTTAGTGTACAATTTAGTTTTTAGGAAATTGCCAAACACTATATAAGTGAGTATAGAAGGCAAAAAGGATTTGTAGTAAGTAAAACGATATAGAGTTTTAATTTTGTTTTTTCAGAAATAAAAGATTTTATATTAAAAAGGAACAGAAAATAAAGTTTCCAAAAAAAAGAAAAAAAAGCAACGAAGTCATAAAATTCAAGAGATCTACCTTTCTGAACCGAGGCTAAAAAAAATTAAGAAAATAAAAAGATCTCATCTTTCAGAAGGTAATTGACATTAAATGATGCTTTTTTTCTTACATACTATATCTAATCTTATTGGAACAGTCCTCACTCTTTAGACGTTAGTATGCTATTGATGAAAGTATGATTAAAAGACTTATCGTGTAAGGATCTATTAGGATACTAACGTTGAACAGATACCTTTTGATTTATGCATGATGTACTATATATTTTGGTCCAACTAAATATTATTTATTAGAAAAGGATAACGTAACAGAGTTTTAAATATTTTAAATTTACAAATTTGTATAATATATTATAATTTTGTATATAATACTTTTACAATATAATAAAGTTATTTTCACAAGTCATTAAAATACTTTTACAATATAATAAAGTTATTTTCACAAGTCTTTAAAATACTTTTTCAATATAATAAAGTTATTTTCACAAGTCTTTAAAATACTTTTACTATATATTAAAGTTATTTTCACAGGTCTTTTACAATATAATAAAGTTATTTTCACAAGTTTTTAAAATACTTTTACAATAAATCTACAATATAGTAAATTTATTTCCATAATATTTTTACAATATTTGTATAATATTACATGATTATAAAACTATATATATACTATATTTTTTATAATATTGTATAAAGATCTAAATTATATTCTTATGAGTCTCAATTGTTTATAGTTTTATGATTGCTAGTGTATAGCTGCAATATTGTAAAAATATTGTAAAAATATTGTAAAAAAAAAATTAAGGGTTTCAGTAAAGACATAGTAAAATATTCTAATTTTTGAATTATTATTACTTTATTATAAAACAATTTATAGAATTTTATCAATTTTAGTTGTTATAATTAAGTTATAAAAAATTTTTTTTATAAAAAAATATTAGATTTTTTAAATAATTAAGTAAACTAAATTTATATAAAATTAAATAAAATTAAAAATATATTAGTATTTTATAAATAGTTTTATTTAATCTACTTTTCTTATTTTGCCAAACAATTAAATTTAAACAAATATTTTATATTAAATACTATTAATACTATTGGTCAATTATCTTTATTATATATTTAAAATTTTATTATAATTTTCTTCCCTTTAATTTTCTTGTATCATGTGATGTTAAATAAAATATTTATTGAAGTGTTTTTATTTTAATATTTCTTTTTATTTTTTTTTTAAAGATACTAGTATTTTTGAATAATTTGATAAAATATATTAAGATAAAAAGAAAAAAAATATTGGTATTTTTTAATTAAAAAATATTTTTAATATTTTTTTCAGAATTTTTAAATAAGTTAATAGATAAAGGAAAGGTATTACAGCATTCTATTTTAATTAAAATATATTTCTAATATTTATTTTTTTTATCTTTTTATAAGAATATGCTAGCTATACAATTATACCAGATAACTTTTTTTTGTGCTTTTAGTAATTTTTTAAATAATTAGTAAAAATTATAATAATAGGAAATAAAAAAAATCAATATTACTAATAGTATTTTTAATAAATATATAAATACTTTATATTTAACTATTTGATTTGTTAAAAAGCTAAATAAGATAAAAAAGGGTAGATTTTTGTAATTAACAATAGGTCTTCAATCAACTTTGACCGGCATTAAAAGTAAAATTAACCATATAGGAAGTAGTTAGCCTAATTTATCTTATTCGCCTGTACAAAAAAAACAAAATAAAGATGAAAAGTGACGTGACAAATTCATTTTCGGTAAATACAGTACATTTTTACGAATTCATACATGATGCATATTTATTTGGAAAACTATAATCAATGTCTTTTTTTTTTATTACTCCCGTACATCTTGATTCACGCAATGAAGGACTGAAACATAAGAAAACGGTGGTATTCTCAACGTAATTATCCAAATTTAGCAAATTTAAAACAATATTTACTCGACTTTTATTGTAATTTATTAATAAAGATAATAAGTTATTCTAAATTAGTTTTAATGAAGCTATAAGTAAAACTTAGTAATTAATTATTGCAATTAAATTTAAGTCACAAGCTGCAGATTTCTGTTGGTCATTGATAAAATATTTAAAATATTTGGATTGGATAATCTAGTACAAATTTTGTGTATACTGATTTTAATAGATATAAATAAGAATCCTCTCCCCAGATTTCACACTCAAATACGAAAAGAAAATAGTCATGTCTGACCCTGTCCATCAAGTTCCTTCGCGTCTTTTAGACTCTTCAAAATGTCCTAAACCTCATATCGATTCCTTTGAGAAATATAAAAAAATTTATGAAGAGAGTATCAAGGACCCTCAAGCATTCTGGGGAAAAGTAAGTGTTAACATTAGTTCAAATATATTTTATTGTATTGATATTAATCAAATTTAAATTATTAATAGCAAGCCAAGGAACTTCTACATTGGCATAAACCTTTCGAAACTGTTCTGACTGGCGGACTTGAGCATGGGGATGTAGCTTGGTTCCGTGAAGGTGAATTGAATGCTTCTTATAATTGTATTGATAGACACGCTCATGCCAATCCAGATAAGGTAATTTTCGAATTTCTTAAACTTATCCTTTGCATTGATATGTATTAATGTTTTTTCGTGTCGGTACTTACTATTATAATAGGTTGCAATTATTCATGAAGCTGATGAACCAGGAAATTCACGTCGTATAACTTACGGAGAATTATTACATGAAGTTAGTCGTCTTGCCAATACCTTAAAGTCATTAGGATTAAAGAAAGGCGATACAGTGGCCATTTATATGCCCATGGTTCCTGAAGCTGCGGTAGCATTCTTGGCATGTGCAAGATTAGGCCTAGTCCATTCTGTTGTATTTGCCGGATTCTCTTCTGAAGCATTACGTAGTCGTATTATCGATGCCTCAAGTAAACTAGTTATTACAGCTGATGAAGGAAGACGTGGGGGTAAAACCATCCACACAAAAAAGATCGTTGACGTTGCATTAGAAGGATGTTCTACGGTTGAGCACGTACTCGTATTTCGTCGTACCGGATCTGAAGTTCCATTCTCTGCTCCGCGTGATTTGTGGTGGCATGAGGAATTGGAAAAACATCGACCCTATTGTCCACCTGAAATTGTTAATGCAGAAGATCCACTGTTTTTACTTTATACTTCAGGGTCAACAGGAAAACCTAAAGGTGTTGTTCATGCTACAGCAGGATATTTACTGGGAGCGGCAATAACTTTTAAATATACTTTTGACTATCAAGAAAATGATGTTTATGGATGTATGGCAGATATTGGATGGATTACAGGACATACTTATATCATATATGGGCCATTACTAAATGGGGCCACAACAGTATTATTCGAGTCCACACCAGTCTATCCTACAGCAAGTAGATATTGGGAAGTTGTTGCTCAACATAAAATTACTCAATTATATACTGCACCAACTGCAATTAGATTATTAAGAAGATTTGGTAATGATTATGTTAAAGGTCATGATTTATCTAGTCTTAGAATTATTGGTTCCGTAGGGGAACCGATTAATCCTGAAGCTTGGGAATGGTACTATGAAGTAGTAGGAAGAAAAGAATGTTCAGTGGTTGATACTTATTGGCAGACGGAAACCGGTTCTATCGTCCTCACACCTCTACCAGGAGCAACTCCAATGAAACCAGGTTCTGCTACTTTCCCATTCTTTGGTATTGAACCTGCAGTATTAGAAGCCGAAACAGGAAAAGAACTTGAAGGGAATGGTGTCGAAGGAGTTTTGGTAATTAAAAAACCTTGGCCTTCGATGGCAAGAACCGTTTATAATAATCATCATAGATATATGGATACTTATTTAAATGTTTATAAAGGTTATTATTTCACTGGGGATGGAGTTGGTAGAGATCATGATGGTTTTTATTGGATTAGAGGTCGTGTGGATGATGTTATTAGTGTCTCAGGTCATCGTTTATCTACTGCTGAAATTGAATCTGCTTTAATTTCACATCAATCTGTTGCAGAAGCTGCTGTAATTGGTGTACATGACGATTTAACAGGTCAATGTGTACATGCTTTTTGTACCCTTAAACCTGATCAAGGTGGAACTGATGTTAGCGAATTGGTTTTACAAGTCAGGAAAGTTATTGGACCTTTTGCTGCTCCAAAGAAGATTTATATTGCTAGTGATTTACCTAAAACTCGTAGTGGTAAAATTATGAGACGTGTTCTTAGAAAAATTGTTTCTGGAGAAACTAATCAATTAGGTGATTTAAGTACTTTAGCTGATCCTTCTATTATTCCTGTTTTAATTGATATTGTTCAAAAATCATAAATTTTTGTAAAATCATGTGTTTATTAGTTTATTGTACAATTATATTTATATATTTCATTTACCTATCTCAATAAACATGTTGATTTTCGTTCTTTTAGCTACTGAAAGTTGTTTATTTTGTTTTTATTAAATAAATTACTATAATTTTAATACAATTTTTTTTTGTAATTATACAAACACAAGCTAAAGTATCTAATTATAAAATAAATAAAGAAAAAATTTTGGTAATAGACAATATGTCTATTATAATAAATAAATTTCAAATAAAAAATAGTAACTTAATTACATCAAATTACCCGGAAAAAATAAATATTAGAAATTACTAAAGAAATTTTTTAAAAGAAAATAAAAAAAAAAATAAAATTATATACAGTTATTCTCAATTCAAACTTTGTAACCAGACAAGCATGAAAATAAGAATTAACTTTTAACAAATTTGTTTTCACTCAACTAAAGAAAAGAAGAAAAGACATACAAAATATTATTCATCATTATTTCCTTCTTCAGCCCAATTACCATATTCATCTTCATCATCTTCATCATCATCTAAAAGCTTAACGTAATTTTCAGGTATTAAACCAGTTTCTTCACCTAAATTAGCCATTAACCAACCATCATATTGTCGACATTGCACCAAAAGAATATCTCCTTCATGAAAACTTAATTCACTCGAATTTTCTGCTACAAAATCATATAATGCACGTGCACGTCTATTAACATATTCACTATCGTCTTCTTCTTCCTCCTCTTCAATAATTTTATGGCCCCAATGTCGAGGATCATCTGTAGGAAATGCAAAATCCCGAATTTTTATTTCAGGATATATGCTGTTAACAATATCTTCTCCTTCTCCTTCTTCTTCATTAGTTAAGGTAATGTTAGATACTACATGAACAATAAACGAATTGAAATAAATTAGAATAAATTTGCTGATCTTAAACCATACAAAATAAATTATTTAACATTCAGAATAATTTTTAATAAGGTTTCATAATAAACTCTCGTACAAATTACTTGACAAAGGTGGAACTACCTATGCTCAAAGAAACTGAAATTTTATTTGTATGGCATAACAAAGAAAATAAAAAGAATTTTTAAAATTTACCTTTTGCGCACTATAATGAATTAATTCAAAATATAAAGATGTTAAAAAACCATGTTTTTATTAAAAAAAAAAGAGAAAATTAAAATCAGAGATTTACCGAGCGTGGCCGTTCCTTTTGTGCTTCTTTTGATTCATCATAATCCTTTCCACCACCATAAAATTCGGCCAAAGTTTCCGAAATTTTGCTTAGAAGTTCTTTATTAGGCATATCATCTAATTCTTCTTTACTATTAGAATTAACATTATTACTTTTATTATTACTTTTATTATTATTAGTATTATTATTATTATTATTACTATTATCTATAAAATTTTGATCGTTCCCATTCGTCATGGCAACAGTCTTGATATCGGTTCCGTTTGTTATTACCATTGGTTGTACTTCTGAAATTTTTTTATCAATTGGCTGGGGATTATCATTATCATTATTTTCATTATTATTTTTATTATCATTACCAACATTTTTTTCAATTAAACTTGCAGCCGTGGTATCTTTAACATTTTTATTACTCTTAGTAACATCTATTAAAAAGTTTTTTGATAATTTATTTTAATATCGATTGGTATCTTTATAAAAAAAAAAGATTTTCTTTTAAAAAAATATTATTATTTTTACCTTTTGGAGTATCAATAAATTGTTTATGTTGCTGAATTCCAATGTCAAGCGTAGTGGGCGATTCTTGTTTCATTTTTGAAATATTCTTTTTATTTATTTTTCTCTTTTTTTTCCTAAAAAAAAAAAGCGAGAATATTTAAGAAAAAATTTATAAAAGGAAAATGACAATAAAATTAATTGTAATAAAACGGTTATTTGTAACACACAACTCATGAAATGAAAAATAATTTGTTTGATCTACAAATTACATCTAAAGTCGTGTAACCTTGTTAATACAACGGATGATTCTCATAATCGTAAATATCTCCTGGCACAAAAGGATGTGGGAGCATGAAACGATCAACTATTTATGTTGATAAAAAAGGGTATTTTAAATAACACAAACAATATTTTTATTAAAATTTAGGTTGCATTGTTGTTTAGAAAACCTAAACTATATGGCGTGTTACGCAATCAAATATATCAGAGGCAGGGAACTAAGCCAAAGAACTTCTAGTGTATTATATATTAATTCCTGATGCCTAAAGTTGCTCAGCATCGAATTCTTTTAATTCTTTTAATGTGGCGGTAATCAAAAAGTAATCGGCAGATGATGTTAACTTTACAAACAAGAGTCTAAATATAAAATTATGATAACAACTGATTCGGAAAAATGTGTCTAAGAATGATTATTTGTTGATCCATGATTTAAAGTCTAGGCATCAACGCATTATAGGTTTATGACACAAAGACACATATTTGCGTTACCTATTACAAGTCTCGCCTCTTCGGTTGATCGTAATTTAAATATAATGTAAGTAAATCATATTACTAAGTAGATTACAAATGTAGGTTTACAATTCCTAATTCCATTTATCAATTATATTAAATAATAATCATTATTTCTATCTTTCATCTGCAATATTTTGAGTAAATGAAGATGAAACTCTCGACTAACCTTTTGGACCCGATATATAAAAAAATTTGAAAGTACACAAATTAATTTATCCAAAATTTCTTGTATCCCAGAACCATTTAATTTATTATATTTTTTATCTTTTATTAATTGTTCAAGATTCTCTAATGAAGCCCAGATATTTATTTTGTGAGTTTCATTTAATGTTCTTGTAGCTTCATGATGATTTCTTTAAATGTACTAGACTGTGAACGATGATGATGAAAGAGGACAAATAAATATTGTTAATTCCTCCTTTCATAACTTTATATAATATTAAATAAGACTTTGAACACATTTTGGTAATAATTCAGGTGTTGAAGTTTCTAATTTCCAATGAATTCCAATATATGAAGAAGATAATTTATCTTTTATTTTTTGGGCTTCATTGAATATAAAATCATTATAAGGTATAACTGGCATGATTTGAGGAAACAAAAGATTAACTACATTTCCATTCACTAATATAATTTCTTTATCGATTGGGAGAACTTTGGTAAGTAATTCGGAAAATTTAAATTTAACTCGAGATTTTTCCTTCTCGGGCCCATTTCTTTAATAATCATTTTTGTATATCTTACTCTGGAATTAGGATCTTTGATATTCATCAATGATTCGAATTTTGAAATACATTCATGTACAACAAAATTTGGTTCTGCGTTACCATATTTAATACTAGAATGTAATATTGATATAAATTTATTATCGTTGTTATTTTACTGTATCCTCTTAATTTGATCACATTCTTTAAGCCAAAAATGAAATCGCTTTCTGATTCAAATAAAGCTTTAGGAAATTCTTTCAAAGTAAAGTGGTATTATAATAAAAATCAAACGGAAATTTGAACTAGTTATATACCAAAATAAAAGAAGTTATAAATAACCATATCATATTTTTTTCTATTTCTTTCATACTAAAAATTTTAATGTTTTCATGTTCATATAGTAGCATATCATGGAATAATTCTAGAGGTGTTACTACCAAAAAAAAAAAAGATTTTTCTGAAGTTTATGATTTTTTTTTTTGACAAAGCGTATATCATATGTGCAGAGTGTATATATACAGTATGCTGCATAATGTATCATGAGAAACCAATCGGTTGATCGAAACTTAATTTTGTAATGTAAAATATCTTTGTTAATAATGACGTAAACGTATATTCAAATATTTGATATTTTCTTTCGTTTGTTGGATAATCCAGGAAAATCAAAAGTAATATTTTCTTGCCAATCCTGAACAATCGCCAATAGAAAAAGAGGTCTGGTTCATTTCACCGACAGTTTTGAAATCTTAATCCACTGATCCTTAGCTCTATTCAAATCTTAATTTCTTTACTAATCCTAACTCTAGACCGGCGAAACATTGTGACCATTGGTTGGTGAGAATTTTCGGTGAATGATTTTCGGTGAAATGAAAGCGACCCTAGAAACTAGAAAAAGTTATTTGAAAATATCATTTATAGATTTGAATTTCACGGACGTTCCGACCAAGAGAGAAAGCTATTTGACTCCTTAAATTCTTTTATGAAGGATTTTATGATAATATAAAATTACAACGTTATATATTTTATCATTTATATCAGATATAATATTCTTAGAGTAATAAGCTACATGAAAACGAGATTTAATATTAAATAAATAGTCACAGTGATGTTTAAGTCCTATTATTAAGAAAGTGGATAGATGTTTTTAGATGGGGGCTCAACACCTCGAATTATTGCTTTTTCCATACATGGATAATCGTTCCGGTCTTGAGGCAAAAAAAAAGAAATTTGTGATTTTCTACTTGTATTAAAAATATTCGAATGCATATGACTAAGTATTGCTGTAAAGTTCTATTTTAAACGAAACGATGAAGGAATATGGTCAGGTGAATTAGATGATTTAGCAGTGGTTCATCCCGACAAGCTTTCTGAGCATCTTTTGAATTAGCCGGACGAAATAATTTTGTTATGAAAAAAATATTAATTTATTATGATTATATTTAATAATTTACAAATGAATTCTCCATCTATCAATTATATTTAATAAACTATAGTCTTTATCTTTTATTCTATTTCTTCTTTCATCCGCAATAGTTTTGGTAAATGTAGATACAACTCTCGAGCAACCTTTTGGACCCGATACAAAATAATTTGAATTCATACAAACTAGTTTATCCAAAATTCCTTGTATCCCAGAACCATTTAATTCTTTATCATATTTATTATGTTTTCTTAATTGTTCCAGACCTCCTAATGAAACCCAGGTATTTATTTTAAAAGTTTCATTTAATGTTCTTATAGCATCATGATGATAATTAGTGATTTCTTTAAATGTACTAGATTGTGATCTTGATGATAAAAGGGGATAATCTGTTGCCAAGTAAATATTTTTAATTCTTTTTTCCTTCATAACTTTATTTAATGTTTTAATAAGACCTTGAACACATTTTGGTAATAATTCAGGTGTTGAACGTTCTAATCTCCAATGAATTCCAATATAAGAAGAAGATAATTTATCTTTTATTTTTTGAGCTTCATTTAATATATGATCGCTATAAGGTATAACTGGCATAATTTGAGGAAACAAAGGATAAATTACATATCCATTCACTAGTAAAATTTCTTCATCGATCGTGAGATCTTTAGTAAGTAATTCGGAAGATTTAACTCTAGATTTTTCTGTTTTCAAGTCAGTTGTTCTGATAAACAATTTTGTATATTTTACTCTGGAATTAGTAGGATCTTTAGTATTCATTAATGGTTCGAACTTAGAAATACATTTGTGTTTATCAAAATTTGTTTCTGCATTATCATAAAATGTTTTCATATTAGTATTTTTATGTAATTTAATACTAGAGTGTAATATTGATAATGGTGGTATAACTTTGTTATCGTTATTATTTATCTTCCTTTTAATTTGATCACGTTCTTTAAGCCAAAAAATGAAATCATTTTCTGATTTAAATAAAACATTAGGAAATTCTTTTTGAAGTAAATTGTTATTATAATAAAAATCAAACGGAAATTTATTACAAGTACCAATTCGAGAAGAACCAACATTTGTTAAAATCATTATACGATTTAATTTTTCAGCCAATTGACTAAATGATCGAAAATGTAAATTCGCTTTAGTTTCTTGTTCTCCAAGAGAATAAACAAACAAAAATTTGCATGTGGGTTTACCACAGTATTTTTTGTTTAGTTCTTCTAATGGATTTCTATCATTATCATCATCAGTTATGGTAGTTACGGTTGTATTTGATAACGTTAATGGTGATGCAAGATGAACTTCTGTAAGCGTTTCTTCATTCTATTTAATAAAAATTTATTTAATTAATAAACATTCGAATACATTAGGGAGAATATTCAATAAAATTTATTTACTTTATCTGATGATAATCCTTTTTGTTCAAAATAAAAAGAGTTAATTATATACCACAATAGAAAGAAAAAACAAATCAACAGAAATTTTCTCGTTATTTGGCTCAAAGACATTTTTCAGTGAAGAATTCAGTCGTGGTGTTATCTTTTTGAGAGACAAGAGTAATAAACAAAGTCAACCTTCTATTTAAGCCTTTTTAACAAAAAAATAAAGATATTATTTTTAAAGTAACGTATGTTGTTAATTCGGTTACTCATTTCTTGGCAATATCACAACCATAATATGCATTAAATGAAAAAGTATTGGTTAAGAAAATTAAAAATATTGACTGACATTCTTTATATTTATTTTTTAATATTATTGCCAAGTAAAATTTCTTTTTTTATCCTTTTGTACTAAAAGTAGAGTTAACCAATGTGCTTTATAAACTAAAATAATTCAAGAAAAAAAATGTTATATGAGGATCTTAACACGCATATGTGTAACGTTAGATTTATCACCTGTTAAATTATTACCCACATTTTTGGTTTTGAATTTATATTATTGTATCACAATTTTCATTGTTTAATAATTCATGTACGGAAAAAAAAAGATACTGTTATTTGTAGCAATTATTATTGCTCATGTACCCATAAATATATAAAATCAAGTGTAATAGATCGTTCGATTTTTATATAACCACAATTATATATTTTTAGATTCATTTTCGTATACCAATATATTACGTAAAAAAAAGAATGGTTTATTGGTAATGCTTCGACCCGGGTGAACCGCTATCCGGATTAAATAATAATTTATGTGCAACATTTTATACAAGCCATTATCAAACTGTTAAATCTGTTTATTGATTTCAGAAATATATTAAATTTGATGAACCGTACACGGATCGAAGTACTATTGTATTTAAAATGTGTTAAAGATTTTTCTAAATTTTATGCTAAATCTGATATTTGGCGTACAAAGTAAAATTTAGATTTTAAATTTTTTTTTTTTTTTTTTTGCTAAAGCATCTATTCATATAATGCATACTAATAGCATATAATGCATACTAATATATCTTGACATTAGAATAAAAGATTCTGATTCGAAAATCTTCCAGTAAATCGGTTGATCGAAAATTGGTGCTACTCATCTGGTTAATAATGACGAAAATCAAAAAGAAAGAATAATTGGACCTATAGTAATAAAGGCTGCTGAAGGAGTTGCGGCAAGATTTTTGAGCTTGTTGACTCAATCTTTTAATTATAAAGTTAATTTAATATAATTTATTAATAATTAAATTAAGGAATTTCCCATCTATCAATTACATTTAATAAATCACTATCATTATTTATTATCCTATTACTTCTTTCATCTGCAATTGTTTTGGTAAATGAAGATACAATTCTCGAGCAACCTTTTGGACCTGATATAAAATAATTTGAATTTACACAAACTAGTTTATCCAAAATTCCTTGTATCCCGGAACCATTTAACTCTTTGTTATATTTTTCATTTTCTCTTAATTGTTCCAGACCTCCTAATGAAACCCAGGTATTTATTTTAAAAGTTTCATTTAATGTTCTTATGGCATCATGGTGATAATTAGTGATTTTTCTAAATGTACTAGATTGTGAATTTGATGATAAAAGGGGATAATCTGTTGCTAAGTAAATATTTTTAATTCCTTCTTCTTCCATAATTTTATTCAATGTTTTAATTAGACCTAGAACACATTCTGGTAATAATTTAGGTGTTGAAGATTCTAATCTCCAATGAATTCCAATATATGAAGAAGATAATTTATCTTTTATTTTTTGAGCTTCATTCAATATATAATCACTATAAGGTATAACTGGCATAGTTTGAGGAAACAAAGGATCAACTACATTTCCATTCACTAATAAAATTTCTTCATCGATTGTGAGGACTTTAGTAAGCAATTCGGACAATTTAACTCGAGCTACTATCGATCTCATATCAGTTGTTCTGATAATCATTTTTGTATATTTTACTCTGGAATTAGTAGGATCTTTGAGATTCATTAATGGTTTGAATTTTGAAATACAATCATATACATCAAAATTTGTTTCTGCATCATCATAAAATGTTTTCTGAGTATTTCTAGATCTTTTAATACTAGAATGTAATATTGATAATGGTGGTATGATTTTGTTATTGTTATTATTCATCATCTTTTTAATTTGATCACGTTCTTTAAGCCAAAAAATGAAATCATTTTCTGATTTAAATAAAACATTAGGAAATTCTTTTTGAAGTAAAGTGATATTGTAATAAAAATCAAATGGAAATTCTTTACAAGTACCAATTCGAGAAGAACCAACATTTGTTAAAATCATTATACGATTTAATTTTTCAGCCAATTGACTAAATGATCGAAAATGTAAATTCGCTTTAGTTTCTTGTTCTCCAAGAGAATAAACAAACAAAAATTTGCATGTGGGTTTACCACAGTATTTTTTGTTTAGTTCTTCTAATGGATTTCTATCATCATCATCAGTTATGGTAGTTATGGTTGTATTTGATGATAACGTTAATGGGAATGTAAGATGAACTTCTGTTAGCGTTTCTTCATTCTATTTAAAAAAAAATTATTTAATTAATAAACATTCGAATACATTAGGGAGAATATTCAATAAAATTTATTTACTTTATCTGATAATAATTCTTTTTGTTCAAAATAAAAAGAACTACTTATATACCACAATAAAAAGAAAAAACAAATTAACAGAAATGAATTTCTTGTTATTTGGCTCAAAGACATTATTTTCTGTAAAGAATTCAATTGTGATGCCATCTTTTCTAATGCCAAGTTATAAACTGAATTAACTTTCTATTTAAACCATTTTCGACAAAGAAAAATAAATGATATATATTACGATCTATGTTGTTAATTGTTTGTTTATTTTCTTAGCATATAAAACTCAATCACATCTGTACAACAATAATTAATGCTTTCTACATAGTAAAATGAAAAAGTAATACATAGTTAAAAAATAAATAATAATTTGATTTTTTTTGTTCAACCAATAGTCAATATACTATAGTATTAACAAAAATAATTCAATTCATTTCCGAATAAAGGAAAAGAATAATGACAAATATTTTAATTACTATTTACCGTAATAAACTTTTTTTTTGAAAGAAAATTTTGTCTCAAATTTAAAAAATTAAATTTTGTTTTATAAACAATAATTTTTTTTATTAATTTGTAATCTTTAATTCAATGATATTCTGGTTTTAATTTCCATTCAATCATGCATTCATTTTTGGTTGAATCATTATTATGTTTATTGATTGTATCACCATTTTCATTATTTCTACGTACGAATCACGAAATCGGAATGTTTATTCCTTCTATCATTGTGATTGGCTTATTTTTATTTATAAACAATTGCCTTGTTAAATTCCTTTATTTATAAGAGAAAGAAAATTGAAAAGGGGGAAAATGATACGGTTATTTATAGCAACAATTATTTTAAACTCTTGTGATATATGGATATTGCAGCAAAGAATCCATGTACCGGACTGATTTATAATAAAATGTTAAATCCTTTGATTTTATATAACCAGAATTATAAATAAATTTTAACAAATAGTTTCATCTGTACAGCACGTAAAAAAAAAATGGGTTTATAGGTGTGTTACTGTCAATTTTTCTAAAGTTTATGCTAAATCTGATATTTGCCATATAAAAGTAAATTTTAAAAATTTATTTTTTTTTTTTTGTCAAAGCATCTATGCATATATATGCATACATTAAGGAAACATGACATAGTCATCAGGAGATTTTTACATGGAAATCCACATCAAATATTGTGGAAATATGTGATAGTTCCAATGTTTTCCAAATACCCTTACATGTTATCGCACGGCCCTATAGGATCATGCTGATTTATTTGTCCGATATTTTCATTATCGTACAATATTGATATCAATAGTTTATTTGCGTACAATATCGAAATATTAATAGTTTATTCGAGCATGATCTGCATTAGCCGTACAATATCCATTAAATATTTTCTGCGTAGATCCAAATTCGAGGATTAAAATATGTGGATCATATATGGATTCCACATTTCTGAACTAATCCATATGGAATTACATGGATCGATTTTACCTAAAAAAAAAATTTCATGACGGTAGAATAAAAGATTTCGATTAGGAACCTTCTAATCAGTTGAAGGTGCTACTCATTTAGTTTATTTGTTCAGTTAAAAATATTTTCGTCATAATCCTCCTTGTATTTAAAAATCTTCAAATTCATATGCATAAATATGATATAAGCTTTTCTATATATACAAAATACAAAGCTACTGTTGATAAACGAAACGATGAAGAAAACACGTCATTTATTGATAAGGTGATTTTATTGAATTAGATTATTTAGTAGGTGTGTTTATCTTGAGTCTATAGTAATTAATAATAAAAGCTGCTAAAAGAGTTGCGGCAAGCTTTTCTGAGCTTGCTGGATCAATCTTTAAACAGGACGAAATTAATTTAATATGAATAATAATGGATAAAGTAGTAAAATCTATTTCGTTAATAATTAATCTAAAAATTTACAAAGGAATTTCCCATCTATCAATTATATTCAATAAACCACTATCTTTATTTTTTATTCTATTATTTCTTTTATCTGCAATAGCTTTGGTAAATGAGGAAGCTCTCGAGCAACCTTTTGGACCTGATATAAAATAATTTGAATTCACACACACTAATTTATCCAAAATTCCTTGTATTCCAGAACCACTTAATTCTTTATTATATTTTTTATTTTTTCTTAATTGTTCCAGACCTCCTAATGAAACCCAGGTATTTATTTTAAAAGTTTCATTTAATGTCCTTATAGCATCATGATGATAATTAGTGATTTCTTTAAATGTACTAGATTGTGATCTTGATGATGAAAGAGGATAATCTGTTGCCAAATAAATATTTTTAATTCCTCCTTCTTCCATAATTTTATTCAATGTTTTAATAAGACCTTGAACACATTCTGGTAATAATTTAGGTGTTGAAGATTCTAATCTCCAATGAATTCCAATATATGAAGAAGATAACTTATCTTTTATTTTTTGAGCTTCATTTAATATATAATCATTATAAGGAATAACTGGCATAGTTTGAGGAAACAAAGGATAGATTACATTTCCATTCACTAATAAAATTTCTTCATCGACTGTGAAAAATTTGGTAAGTAATTCGGAAGATTTAACTCGAGATTTTCCCGTTTTTAAGTCAGTTGTTCTGATAAACAATTTTGTATATTTTACTCTGGAATTATTGGGGTCTTTTGTATTCATTAATGGTTCGAATTTAGAAATACATTTATGTTTATCAAAATTTGTTTCTTCATGAAATGTATTTTTATGTAATTTAATACTAGAGTGTAATATTGATAATGGTGGTATAATTTTGTTATCGTTATTATTTATCTTATTAATTTGATCACGTTCTTTAAGCCAAAAAATGAAATCATTTTCTGATTTAAATAAAACATTAGGAAATTCTTTTTGAAGTAAATTGGTATTATAATAAAAGTCAAATGGAAAATTTGTACAAGTACCAATTCGAGAAGAACCAACATTTGTTAAAATCATTATACGATTTAATTTTTCAGCCAATTGACTAAATGATCGAAAATGTAAATTCGCTTTAGTTTCTTGTTCTCCAAGAGAATAAACAAACAAAAATTTGCATGTGGGTTTACCACAATATTTTTTGTTTAGTTCTTTTAATGGATTTTTATTATTATCATCATCAGTTATGGTAGTTACGGTTGTATTTGATAACGTTAATGGTGATGCAAGATGAACTTCTGTAAGCGTTTCTTCATTCTATTTAATAAAAATTTATTTAATTAATAAACATTCGAATACATTAGGGAGAATATTCAATAAAATTTATTTACTTTATCTGATGATAATCCTTTTTGTTCAAAATAAAAAGAGTTAATTATATACCACAATAGAAAGAAAAAACAAATCAACAGAAATTTTCTCGTTATTTGGCTCAAAGACATTTTTCAGTGAAGAATTCAGTCGTGGTGTTATCTTTTTGAGAGACAAGAGTAATAAACAAAGTCAACCTTCTATTTAAGCCTTTTTAACAAAAAAATAAAGATATTATTTTTAAAGTAACGTATGTTGTTAATTCGGTTACTCATTTCTTGGCAATATCACAACCATAATATGCATTAAATGAAAAAGTATTGGTTAAGAAAATTAAAAATATTGACTGACATTCTTTATATTTATTTTTTAATATTATTGCCAAGTAAAATTTCTTTTTTTATCCTTTTGTACTAAAAGTAGAGTTAACCAATGTGCTTTATAAACTAAAATAATTCAAGAAAAAAAATGTTATATGAGGATCTTAACACGCATATGTGTAACGTTAGATTTATCACCTGTTAAATTATTACCCACATTTTTGGTTTTGAATTTATATTATTGTATCACAATTTTCATTGTTTAATAATTCATGTACGGAAAAAAAAAGATACTGTTATTTGTAGCAATTATTATTGCTCATGTACCCATAAATATATAAAATCAAGTGTAATAGATCGTTCGATTTTTATATAACCACAATTATATATTTTTAGATTCATTTTCGTATACCAATATATTACGTAAAAAAAAGAATGGTTTATTGGTAATGCTTCGACCCGGGTGAACCGCTATCCGGATTAAATAATAATTTATGTGCAACATTTTATACAAGCCATTATCAAACTGTTAAATCTGTTTATTGATTTCAGAAATATATTAAATTTGATGAACCGTACACGGATCGAAGTACTATTGTATTTAAAATGTGTTAAAGATTTTTCTAAATTTTATGCTAAATCTGATATTTGGCGTACAAAGTAAAATTTAGATTTTAAATTTTTTTTTTTTTTTTTTTGCTAAAGCATCTATTCATATAATGCATACTAATAGCATATAATGCATACTAATATATCTTGACATTAGAATAAAAGATTCTGATTCGAAAATCTTCCAGTAAATCGGTTGATCGAAAATTGGTGCTACTCATCTGGTTAATAATGACGAAAATCAAAAAGAAAGAATAATTGGACCTATAGTAATAAAGGCTGCTGAAGGAGTTGCGGCAAGATTTTTGAGCTTGTTGACTCAATCTTTTAATTATAAAGTTAATTTAATATAATTTATTAATAATTAAATTAAGGAATTTCCCATCTATCAATTACATTTAATAAATCACTATCATTATTTATTATCCTATTACTTCTTTCATCTGCAATTGTTTTGGTAAATGAAGATACAATTCTCGAGCAACCTTTTGGACCTGATATAAAATAATTTGAATTTACACAAACTAGTTTATCCAAAATTCCTTGTATCCCGGAACCATTTAACTCTTTGTTATATTTTTCATTTTCTCTTAATTGTTCCAGACCTCCTAATGAAACCCAGGTATTTATTTTAAAAGTTTCATTTAATGTTCTTATGGCATCATGGTGATAATTAGTGATTTTTCTAAATGTACTAGATTGTGAATTTGATGATAAAAGGGGATAATCTGTTGCTAAGTAAATATTTTTAATTCCTTCTTCTTCCATAATTTTATTCAATGTTTTAATTAGACCTAGAACACATTCTGGTAATAATTTAGGTGTTGAAGATTCTAATCTCCAATGAATTCCAATATATGAAGAAGATAATTTATCTTTTATTTTTTGAGCTTCATTCAATATATAATCACTATAAGGTATAACTGGCATAGTTTGAGGAAACAAAGGATCAACTACATTTCCATTCACTAATAAAATTTCTTCATCGATTGTGAGGACTTTAGTAAGCAATTCGGACAATTTAACTCGAGCTACTATCGATCTCATATCAGTTGTTCTGATAATCATTTTTGTATATTTTACTCTGGAATTAGTAGGATCTTTGAGATTCATTAATGGTTTGAATTTTGAAATACAATCATATACATCAAAATTTGTTTCTGCATCATCATAAAATGTTTTCTGAGTATTTCTAGATCTTTTAATACTAGAATGTAATATTGATAATGGTGGTATGATTTTGTTATTGTTATTATTCATCATCTTTTTAATTTGATCACGTTCTTTAAGCCAAAAAATGAAATCATTTTCTGATTTAAATAAAACATTAGGAAATTCTTTTTGAAGTAAAGTGATATTGTAATAAAAATCAAATGGAAATTCTTTACAAGTACCAATTCGAGAAGAACCAACATTCGTTAAAACCATTATACGATTTAATTTTTCAGCCAATTGACTAAATGATCGAAAATGTAAATTCGCTTTAGTTTCTTGTTCTCCAAGAGAATAAACAAACAAAAATTTGCATGTGGGTTTACCACAGTATTTTTTGTTTAGTTCTTCTAATGGATTTCTATCATCATCATCAGTTATGGTAGTTATGGTTGTATTTGATGATAACGTTAATGGGAATGTAAGATGAACTTCTGTTAGCGTTTCTTCATTCTATTTAATAAAAAATTATTTAATTAATAAACATTCGAATACATTAGGGAGGATACTGTATTCAATAAAATTTATTTACTTTATCTGATAATAATTCTTCTTGTTCCAAATAAAAAGAACTAATTATATACCAAAATAAAACGAAAAAACAAATTAACACAAATTTTCTCGTTATTTGACTCAAAGACATTTTTTTTTCAGTGAAGAATTCAGTCGTTGTGTTATCTTTTTGAAAAGTAAAAGTAATAAACTCTTCCATATATATATTTAAGCCTTTTTAATAAATAAAATAAAAAATATTATATAAATTCGTTATGTTTTACGATCCATGTTGTTTTGTTTTATTTTGTTTATTCATTTCATGACAACCGTAATTAATGTTTATTAATTTGCAGTCAATGAAAAAGTATTGACTATAGTATTTGTTTTTTTTTTGAAATTGCACACAAGTAAAAAAAACAATTCCTTTTTTTCTATCCTTATGTACTAAAAGTAGTAGTTAACCAATAATAAATAATTCGAGAAAAAAAAAATAATGTTTTAAGGAAGATCTTTAATGCATATAGTGTAACATTAAATTATGGATATTATTATGTATGTAATGTCACTCTAATTGTTTTCTAACGTTCCTTTTGTTTATTTGGCTTTCCGTAGTTTCCATTTTTAATTTTTTTTTTTAAAAAAGATTATTGTTCTCTAATTTCTCTAATTCATTATTATATTTGTATCACCATTTTCATTATCCGTTATTTAATAATTCATATATCGTATGAAACAGAATCGGAGCGTTTATTCCTTCTATCCTCGTGATTGGATTCTTTTTCAGTTATAAGCAATCTCCTTATTATATTTTCTTTATTCATAGGAAAATGAGAACTAAAAAGGGGAAAAAAAAAGATAAGGTTATTTGTAGCAACTGTTATTTTAAACCACTCATGATATAAGGATTTTGAAAGAGCCATGTACTACCACATAAATATATAAAGCAAATGTAGATTTTATATACAACCACGATAATATATTTTAATAAATTTTTATCTTCGTATAGTTATATATTACGTAAAAAAAAGAATGGTTAATGGGTGTGTTACTGTTAAAATAAAAAAAGATTTTCTAAAGTTTATGCTAAATCTGATATTTGCCATATAATGTAAAATTTAAATTCTACGCGTATATATACACATTATATATATTGCTGCATAATATATCTTATAATATAATAAAATTAAACTTTCCCAATCGGTTGATCGAAACTTAATTTTGTTGATGAAAATTTTGTGCTACTCGTAAAGACGCAAATGTAAAATATTCTTCACTTATTTATCATGGATGAGTCGCTACTAGAAAGTGATTGATTTTGAATTCATATTTTAACGGATACCTTGACGAGATTTCTCCCTTATCAGGTCCATTTCTTTAATAATCATTTTTGTATATCTTACTCTGGAATTAGGATCTTTGAGATTCATTTAATGGTTCGAATTTTGAAATACATTCATATACTGTACATCAAAATTTGGTTCTGCGTCATCATAAAATGTTTTCTCTAGAATGTAATATTGATAATGGTGGTATAATTTTGTTATTATTATTCATTATCTTTTTAATTTGATCACGTTCTTTAAGCCAAAAAATGAAATCATTTTCTGATTTAAATAAAACATTAGGAAATCCTTTTTGGAGTAAAGTGATTAGTGATATTATAATAAAAATCAAATGGAAATTCGTTACAAGTACCAATTCGAGAAGAACCAACATTTGTTAAAACCATTATACGATTTAATTTTTCAGCCAATTTACTAAATGATCGAAAATGTAGTTTCGCTTTAGTTTCTTGTTCTCCAATAAGATAAACAAATAAAAATACATATGGGTTTACCACAATATTTTTTGTTTAGTTCTTCTAATTGGTTTTTATTACTATCATCATCAACTATATTAGTTATGGTTGTGTTCGATGACAATGTTGATAGTGAAGTAAGATGAACTTCTATAAGTGTTTCTTCGTTCCATTTAATAACGAATTATTTAGTTAACAAATATTTGAAGAATTATCAAATATATTTACTTTATCTGATAAAAATTCTTCTTGTTCAAAATAAAAAGAACTAATTATATACCACAATAAAAAGAAAAACAAATTAAACAGAAATGAATTTCTTGTTATTTAATTCAAAGGCGTTTTTTTCTGCGAAGAATTCAGTCGGAGTGACATCTTTTTAGTGCAAGTAATAAACGAGATCAGTTTATTCAAAAAAAAAAAAAAAAAAAAATATTTTATAAAAAAAAAAAAAAAAAAAAATGATGATATACTGTATAATGATATAAATACGATCCATGTCAAACTTGTTTATTGCCTATATCGGGATTGTTAGATTAATGTGCTCCATCATTTGGCTTAAACACAAGCCTTTTTGGCTTATCGTATCAATGATAAAACAATTTTATTGCAAAGATGACGACAATTTTTATAATGATAATACTAAACCATAATGAAATGATTTTGAAGTTATGACTGATATGACTGATAAACTATTTAAAAAGTATTGGTTACAAATGAGGATTTTAATAATTTTTTTATTTGTTTCATATAAATTAAAGAAATAATATTCATTTTTTTTCCATCCCTAATATAGGAATAATAAATAGTGTTGATCAACCGATGAATTAATCAAAATAAACTAATGAAAAAAACGACCTTTCATTTACAAAAAAAGAAAAACATTAAAGACTGCTCTAAAAAATTAACCAAATTTTAATTTCATTGTATATTATCTACCATGTTACACACGAATATTGTAACACCATTTTTCATACGAAACTCAGGAGGACACAAAAAAAATTCTGGACATATTCAAGTATTTATTCTTTTTCCCCTCGATAAATTTTCTTTATTTCATGAGAAGAGATCTTTTTTTAATGCGGTTTATCTATAGTAATAATTATTTTAATTTTTTTATATGCTTTCCCGATACTCTCATCAGTCGAAGAGTAGTTCGTTAAAAAAAAGGAATGGTGTTACGATTGAAAACTTGGTTAAATTCCCATTGCCAAATTTGGGAAAGCATCGATATATATATATATAGGTATCATGACGTAGCTATAAGATTTACTTCAATACGGTCGTGTAATACCCTTATTTTTAATAATGACGTAAAGATTTTGTAATTTAAATTTCAGTTAAATATTCTTTCGTTCTATAAGCCTCACTTTCTTAACTTATTTACCATGGATAATCCAGTGAAAGAAATTCCAATAGTTGTCAATAATATATTTGCCAATCCTGACAAATCGCTCCTAGAAAAGGAGGTTAAAAGATCCTATATTCCAAATTTTGAATTTCATCATTTTTTAGTGGATGTCTCTCCTAGGCCTGGATCAAGAGAGAGGGTTATTCGACTTTTCAAATTCTTTCGAGGTAAGTTTTGTTTATAAAAAAAGTAAGGTATTACAAAATAATTAACATTTTATTCCTATCATTTATAGGATGTTTTTGGAATAACAGGCTACAAATTAATGAAATAAGTAAGTATTTTTTTTTATATTTAATATCAAATCGGAATTTCTTTATAAATATTTAAACCTTATTAGGTTACAATGAAGAAAGCGGAAAGATGTTTTTAGATGTGACTCAACATCTCCAACCATTACTATATCCATGGTTAGTCGTTCCAGTAAGGTAAAAACGATAAATTTATGATATCACTTCTTATATTTAAAAAATATTTAAATTCATAGGCATACGTATGCTTTTCTTATATAGAGTTGTTGTTGAGTACTATTTCAGACGAAACGATGCAGGAAAATATTTTATTTGTCGACAAGATGATTTTATTGAACCAGAAGAATTAATGGGCGTAATCGTTCCATATCTCGGACCTATGGCAGTAAGGGCCGCTAAAACAGTTGCAGCAAGTTTTTCTGAATTTGTTGTCTCGATTTTTGAGTTAACTGGATTGAGTTAATTTATATGAATAATAATAAATAATGATTTGATAATGATAAAATTTACAAAGGAATTTTCCATCTATCAATTACATTTAATAAACCACTATCTAATCTATTACTTCTTTCATCTGCAATAGCTTTGGTAAAGGTAGATAAAATTCTTGAGCAACCTTTTGGACCTGCTATAAAATAATTTGAATTTACACAAACTAATTTATCCAAAATCCCTTGGATTCCGGGACCAATAAATTCTGTATCATATTTTTCATTTTTTCTTAATTGCTCCAAACCTCCTAAGGAAACCCATGTATTTATTTTAAAAGTTTCATTTAACATTCTTATAGCATCATGATGGTAATTAGTGATTTTTGTAAATGTATCAGATTGTGAGTTTGATGATAAAAGAGGATAATCTGTTGCCAAATAAATATTTTCGATTCCTTCTTCTTTCATAATTTTGTTCAATGTTATAATGAGACCTTGAGCACATTCTGGTAATAATTCAGGTCTTGATTGTTCTAACCTCCAATGAATTCCAATATATGATGATGATAATTTTTCTTTTAGCTTTTGAGCTTCATTTAATATATAATCATTATAAGGCATAACTGGCATAATTACAGGGAATAAAGGGTCTAATACAAATGAATTTACTAATAAAATTTCTTCGTTAACAGAGAGAACATCAATAAGCAATTTAGAAAATTTAACTCGTGATTGTTCTGTTTTCAAATCAAATTTCGCAATATCCATTATTGTGTATTTTACTCGAGAATTATTAGGATCGGTAAGATTCATAAATGGCCCGAATTTAGAAAGACATTCACTCAAACTAACGACTGGTTTAACATTTCTATAAATTGTTTTAGATGTTATATCATATCTTCGAAGATTAGAATGTAATATTGATAATGGTGGTATAACTTCATTATTATTAATATTATTCAACTTGTTTTTAATTTGATCACGTTCTTTAAGCCAAAGAATAAAATCATCTTCTGATTTATATAAAACATTAGGAAATTCTTTTTTAAGTAAAGTAACATTATAATATAAATTAAATGAAAAATTTTGACAAACGCTAATTTGAGAAGATCCAACATTTGTTAAAATCATTGTACGATTCAATTTTTCGGCCAATTGACTAAATGATCGAAAATGTAAATTCGCTTTCGTTTCTTGTTCTCCAAAATTATAAACAAACAAAAATTTACATGTGGGGTTACCACAATATCTTTTGTTTAGTTCTTTGAGTTCATTTAGTGGGGTTTCAATGTTATCGTTATTGGTTATGGTATTTAAGGTTATATTCGATGATAATGTTGATGGTGAGGATAAATGAACTTCTGTGAGTGTTTCCGTATTATTTGCTTGTTCCTATTTAACATTAATAAAAGAAATTATTATTACTTGATAAGTAAAATTTCAAAGAGAAGTTTTTCAAAAAAAAAAAAAAAAACTTACTTCAGTTAAAAATAACTTATTTTGTTCATATAAAAGATACCATAAAATAAAGAAAAAAGTTAATAACGATACCTTCTTCGTTTTTTGAATAACTAACATATTTTTCTGTGAAAATTGATTCAACTGATATATAGTATTACATTAAATACGAAAGTTTATTATTAAAAAAAAAAAAGGAATGTTAAATTTTTGAAATGAAGAGCGAGTACGAGAAATAAAATTTTACGTGTCTGTGTAATGAAATTTACGTGTCCGTGTAATAAACTTGTACTAAAAATGGTAATAAATTTTACATGAAATTTTACGTGTCCGTGTAATAAACTTGTACTAAAAATAGTATAATAAATTTTACGTGTTTTTGTAATAAAATTATACGTGTCCGTATAGCGAAAGTTAAATGATTTCATTTTATAATATTTTAAATTCTAATTCTAAAATGTAATTGGTTAATTTTTCGTGTAAGGTTTATATTTATCCATGTGTTTGTACCCAATCAATTATTTTTATTTTAAGTGTAGCATTTAATTTTATAACGTTTACGCAATAACACTTATATTAGACGAAAGAAATTTAAGATTCGTATTAAATTAATTAGATTACATTTGTTGTACATATTATAACTATTATTTTCTCCATCTTGTAATAATATTACGTATTCTCTTATCACCATTTTCTATTAAATCTTTTCTTTCTTCGCTAATAAGTCTAGTATAAGTTGAACGTATCCTACAACAATCTTTAGGTCCACTTAAAAAATAATCGGATTGTATACATACTAATTTATCTAAAATTCCATGTATACCTGAACTACTAAATTCTGAATCATATTTTTTATCATTCCTAAATTCTTTGAAAGCATTTAAAGATACCCAAGTATTAAAGTTTAACGTTGAATTAAGCATTTGAATTGCTATTCTATGTTCTTTTCTTACACTATAAAATGTATCTGAAGCTGATTTACCTCCTGAAATAGGATAATCAGTTGCAAGATATACATTATTTATTTCTTCTGTCATTTTAAGATAATTAATTGTTTCGATTAAATTTTCAGCACATTTTGGCATTTTTTCTAATATACCTTGTTCCATTCTCCAATGAATACAATAATATGATTGTAACTTATTTATAATTTCATCTGCTTGTTTCATAATATGAGGAGCAAATGGTATTGGTTCTTCAATTAATGGGAACATTTGTCTTCGAGAACGATTTCGAATTAATATTACGGGAGATTTTATATCTTTAAGATTTTCCGTAAAAAAATTAAACATTTTATGTTCAAAATCTTTTACATGACCTATTCCAGTATGAAATTCCATATAATCGGATATTTTTAAATCGAATTGGTTCATGCATAATTTAGAAAGAAGATTTTTTTCGTAACGAACACCTGGTTCGACAGCCATTTGATTATGATCTCTTATAGAATAAGAATCATTTCTACCATCTTCTATAAACCATGTATGTAATGTATCAGGTTTAATTAAAAGTTCTTTTGTCCATTCTTTAAAAGTTTGTTGTGTCATAAATTTTATACTTGGAAACATTTTTTTCATTTTTTCTAAATCATAATAAAATTCAAAAGGAAATTTCGTACAACAATCCATTCTTGAATTTCCAACATTAGGTAATACCATTATACGATTAAGTGATTCTGCGAGAAAAGTTAAAGACCTAAAATGAAGATTTGCTCTTGTTTCTTGTTCAGGAATAAAATATGGAAACATGAAATTACAAGTCTTTTCACCACAATATTTTAAATTAACTTTTTCATCATGTTTTATTATATCAAAATCGGTTTCATCATTAATTCCAGCCGGTTGACTTAATGACACTTTTTCTAATTTCTAATAATAAAGAAATATATTATTTATTAATTTAATAAAATAATCTCTCCTTTTTTTCATTAAAAAATTTTATAAAACTTACTTCATTTGTATTCGATATTGAAGATATGATAAAGTATATAATGTATGTATATAAAATGAGTAGTATTATTCTTTTTATCTGTTGAAGATTACAAATGGATTGATATTGAGTTTTTAACATTTTTGCTTTTTTTTTTTTTTTTCCTCAAATTATCCAGGTTTATATTATTTCGAAAAATTAGATTTATTGACCTTATAAGGCTAAATATAATTATTTATTCTAATACTCCTTAATTAGAAAGTGCTGTTTTCTTTTTGCAGATTTTAAATCAATTCGGGGGTATTTAGTGTTCGGGCGAAATAACTCACTAGACTAATTGAGGAAAAGACTGTGTCAAGATAATGTGACAAAGTAAATATGTCACAATGTCACAATGGTTGGACGCAGTTCTTTTTACGTTATACCCGAAACTAATTTTAGAACTTTCATCATCATTATATAAACTTTTCATGATGCAATAATGATTATAAAGAATTTTCTGCTGAAATGTTAAAATTAAATTGATATTCATAAAAACATGCCGGAAAGCAATTTATTACAGTACGAATAATATGAATGTGATAAGCACATGTACAGTACATCAATTAAATTGATCATCACTGAAAATCAGGTAAAGAAATTATTACATTGTAAATCAAATATTTACCTTATACATCTTATACATCATGTTGTTAGCTAGTTTTTGCGCAATATCCGTAGGGTTACCATCTCCGTATAAAATAAATCGATCGCATAGATTGTGTTTAGCCGGAACTGTAAGACCAAACTCTCCTAGCTTGATAGATAACAAGTTTCGACGATCCTTAATCTCTTCCTCCCTAATATATCTGCAATAAATTGCGTTACATCTACAACAGAGCAGATGTTTAAGATATCGTGAAGGTAATTCTTTACTTTTTACAACCTCTTGAACATCACAAATATTGACAGTTGATGATTCTGATGATTCTTCCTTTTGTACATCAGATTTTCTATCCTTATGAAGAACCACCTTGAACCATTTACTAGTTTCGAAGTCAATTTTGTCGATCCTAACCATATCAGCAAGAACCGGTCGGATTTGAAATCCATTACTTCTCGTTCTTTTCAAATGGCACAAGGTGCAGAATCTTCCCCAATTTTTTGAAATGATTGATTTATATGTTTTGTATTTATACGCTCTTGGTTTAGGATCAGGAAGTTGTAGAGTCTTTGTTAATTGCCTCCAAAAAAGATGATTATCTGCCGCGAAATTCCAAGCACGGCATACTTGAGCGACACGTGTGAAATGAACAGGATGTTCTCTCAAATAATTGAATATCTCACAAAGAATTTCTTGAGGCAATGTTATCACAATTGAAGAATTTTCAACAATATAAACTGGTTTTGATACTTTAGATATCATCATCTTGTTCAAATATTATGTTTATATATAAAAAAGTTGAGGTCTTATTTTCATAAATAAAAGAAAAGACAATAAAGTAAATAACTTTTTTCTATTATTATTATTATTATTTTTTGGCTAAAGAAAAAAATGAAGTCGAGCGAAAAAGAGTTATTATAATAACAGACTTTCAAGTTTATTTATAAGTTTAATCACATCATTTATTAATCAAAAAAAAATGTTATTGCCATAATTGCCATAATTATCAATTTAAACTGCGAGGCAGCGGAAGGTAGGTTATCATAAGTATCACGATCGTCTGATCAAAAAATAAATTATATATTTCATAACACATTCGAAGGCTCTAGAAGACATTATTTCCAGTTTTCAGTTGGGATTTTATTGGTCATTGAAATCCTATTAGAAGATATAAGCGAACATGAATTTTGTATCACTCAGGAGACGTGACTTTTTAGCCTATTGTCGATATGATCATAATTTTTTATTTTTTTTTATGCTTATAAAATCTTACAAATCTTAGGTAATAATAGCTTAGTAAGTTTAAATAGTGCCGCAAATTATATAAAGATTGTTTCACATATAGCATTATCTCATAATATTTTCTCATAATACTTTTTCATAATACTTTCTCATAATACTTTCTCATAAATTATAATCCGCTCGAATAAAATTATTTCGAATTTCGATACGACATGTCATGTACGATTACGATGAAAGAAAAACGAATAAATAGAAAGAGTAAGAAAGAAAAAAATTGGGTCAACCAAAGATTCTCTTACAAATCCATTCTTTTAAGGTTATTTGCCGATGATGCCTTAAAATTTTATAAATGATTGCAGCATGCTGGAATGAAATTTCAATTCCAAGCTTTTGGAAATATATGCTACTGTCTGGGTACAGTATTTGCGGAAGGGGTTGCGCTGATACGATACCAGTTAAACGCAATTGATTGGTTATCTCAAATTCGGATAACGTTGCAGGCATTTTGGAATCGAATTTTGCTCCTTTTGTTTGTAGAATTTTTAATTAGAAATTATAATAAAAAAATTTTTTTTCGTAAAACATGACGTGATTTTTTTACCGTTATTTGCGACTTGATAGGCATGCCCTAAAAATGTGTGAGCGATAAAATCGCCCACGACATAATTTCTGTTAGGTTGGATTTTTTTCGATGTTATTGCTTCTACAACTAACTGGGCCAAATCTTCTTTAACAGTAACGTTCAAAAAGATGTATTGATTTGGACAATTGAATGCAGTAGTTATTGTAGAAACGTCATACTTCAGAATTTCTTCATCGAAAATTCCGATTTGAAAGAGGATCCAATGCATATGGCTATCTCCATAAATATTTTGATGTTCCAACAGTTTTTCATGCAGTCTTGTTCTGGGGCACACTTTATTTTTAATAAATGGATCTCTATTCAAATTAACCGTATTTTTTTTTAATTAAAGATTGTGAAATATAAATATTTTTTCTAAAACATTATAAAACTTACAATTCCATTCCAGAATCCCATGTAATAAACAGAAAAACCCTATGTTGTACACAGGCATCAAAAAGCAACTCTTGTTTTTCGAAATTATTATATAATAGACTAATTACGACGGCAGAGTCGACTTATGGGAGAAGTAAATATTTAGCGATTTCAAAAATTCTTTTATTGTTAAAAAAAAATTATATGAAGATAACTTACTCGTTATACCGTAATCATGAGAATCCCAGAGGACGGGGATTTTGATCGCTTCGATGTTTGCTGTTTCATACTATTTTTCCGTTTGTGTAAATTAATGCAAAAATTACTTATTTTGTTCATGAAAGCGTATAAAGGTACTGTACCATTCCGAAATTAAACAACCATTTTTGAACTTAATTCCGGCCAAATTAGTCATAATTATGGTCAAAATCGTCATAGTGCAAGCCAGGGTTGCTTATTTTCGGGTTAGTGCGGTATAAATAATTAAATAAGCACCTTAATTTGGTCTCTTGGATAACATAATCGAACCTTCGTTGCACCTTTAATTCTTAATCGATTAACAATCTGAGTAGCTAACCGAAGATCATCATTGCAAACTATTGTAATATCTATATTACTGATGTCGACGTCGACATTTTGCATAGTTCTTTGTATCATGTGATCGTCTAAATAAGTCATATTTTGACCTCTTAGCTGGTTCTTAAGTTTAGGAAGATTAGTAATTGATCTAATGCCTAAGGACGAGGGAGTTGATTGCCTTAGGCAATTTTCGCGATTCTCCAATCTTAATAAAAACGAAACGAAGATGTGAAATGCTTAGAAGTATTCGGAATTAACAACAAACAATCGTAAGGGATAAGGTAAAAAAAAAATTAGAAACACCCACCATAAATAACAAATTTGTAAGACTACGCCCGCTTCATTTTAAAATACGCGTACAGCCAAGTTTATTAAAAAGTGAATTATTGTCTAGAGTTGCAGCCATATACTTGCAGAATCAAATAAGACTCAATAGATCCAATTCCGAAAAATTTTTAGGAATATTACTATAATGATAACCGAGTATTAAATAAATTAAATAAATTTATATAATTATATACGAAAAATCGGTTATGGGCGTAAAAAAAAAATTTTTTTTTTAAAAAAAAAAAAAAAAAAAAAAAAAGAAAAATCAAACAATGAAGAACTTTCCTTTGTTGTTATATAAAGATGTACAACACATCGTATATGTATTGAATCGCTCTCATCCATCTATTCTCACGCTTGGTCACAAATTATTGAATTTATATTATTAGTTTACCTATTTTTGAACAATGTTCAAAGTAAAAAATTGTGTAATTTTCGCGACATATCCCCGCAGTTTTTGGCTTATTAACTTAAATAGTATTTTGGCTTTTTGATTAAAACAATAACGTAGTTGAAATATGTTATAAATTGTATAAAAAAATAAAAAAATTTGTTAGTTAATCAATCAATCATTGGATTAGAAATTTTTTTATGCATAAAAAAATCTTTAATGAATACGTAAGATCACTAATGACGTTATAAAGTCCATTTTGTCATACCTTTCCTCCTGCAGGTGTATAATAAAATTGTTCATGTGACAACAAAAATCATTGGGGTAATTTGGGGTAAAAAAAAATCATAACAATGAAAGCTGCAAAAAATTTTTTTGATTCCTTTTTCTTTTTATGCAATATTATGTGTGAATTTATATGCAAGGTAGGAAAAATTTATTGTTGGTAAAGGAAATATTACGAATTTGAAATAAATATATTGGAGGCAAAATGCCCTGATTTTAATTGGCAAAAAAAAAAAATATTTATTTTACATTCGGGATCAGTTCTTTTTGCTTAATTATCATGTGATTCCTTTATCATATTTGTAATGAAATTGATTAACTAATTTATTGAAACATATGATAGTGTAACAATTAGCTAATACAATTATGCATTTATAGAACGGTTATTATATAATGATGATAAAAAAAGAAATATGATAGATTAGACTTTGGCTTGGATTTAAATTCATAAATTATGTAAATAATATGATAACTTTAGCCAAAATACTCACATACGTCATTTTTTTTTAATGATAAAAGAATGTAATAATTTTTTTTAAAAAAAGAACAACGAAGAATAATTAAAAGATGACAAATATCTTTTGATTTTGTTGATTTTGTATGAATACACGAATGATTCTAAATTATAAAGAGATTAACTCGAAAAAAAATATTCGGGTTTCAACAAGTAATTTAACCACGCGTAAACAAGATATAAACCCTAGATTTTCGCAATCATGTTTGTAAAAAAATAATGGCTACTCTAACTTATTTAAAATCTACTGACACAGAATACACTTCCATTAGTACTCAATTCATGAGTGGTTTATCCCATGCGAGGATTCATTCCATAATCAAAATTGATATGCCAAGTGATATCGCAAATAGACACGAAACTTTTAAACGTTCACAGGCAGCCCTACGTTTATATCATGGAACTAAACATTGTTGTGATATTACGAAAATCTCTGATTTTAGCAAGTTGTGTCAGAATAGCGGATGCGGGTAAATTTAAAATTTGGCAATTCATCGATATACGGTATGCTGATGTTTATTTATTTCTTTTCCTTTTAAGTGTTTGTGGTATAATCCGTTACGGTCCCAGGCTTTCAAATGGTTTGTTAAAAACATAAAAACATTTGAAATACGTGTCAAACTCATTTATCTGAAAAACCTTATGGATTAAAATTTTTGCTTTCCGGTTGGATTAGGATATGTTTGGTTTGGACCCAGTTCCTCCATTTCCGATGGTTACACCGGGGCACGTCCTGTCGGTATCATGGATCCATCCATACAAGTTCTCCGAGCTATTTTCGTAATGGATGTTGTATCTGCTACAGGAAGTCATGGAGCGTACATTGTTCCCAATGGAGAGGTTTGCTTTTGTTAATTTTTTTTTTCTTTTTTATAAAAACTCATTTGGTTTAATAATAATTTACGAAATTTATTGAATAAATAAGGCCGCAATTCCACGATTCCTTATCATTTATTCATATTAAGGATTTACATCATCATTTTTACGAAAATGTTATTAAATTTTAAATTTTCTTTTTGTATTTACCCGATAATAGTAGCTTTTAAAGTAGTTTGTTGATCATATTTAAATTGGAGTAATATATATATATCTAGTTTATATATATAATAAATATATCTGATATATATAATAAACAATAAAAAAGAAATCTCACATGATAATTCAATTCACACATATTTTATGATATGTTTTATATGTTTTCATTGTTTGTTATTTCTTAAAACTTTTTTTATAATTAAATATATAAGTTATGTAGCACGGTAAATTTATATTTTCAAGTATCCATTCAATATTACAATGCATTATCTCTACCATTATCAGCTGCAATATCAACCAGCATCAACAGAATCAACAGAATCAACAGAACCAATAGCACTAACTACAACAACAACAACTGCAACAGCTGCCATACTGCAATACTATTATCAGCTGCAACCGCCATCAACGCATCAACATCAGCTATAAGTACAATGAGCACAATGACGACAATAACGACTAAATTTTTTTTATTGATTTACAAATAAAGTATCTTTCAGAGTTTTTTGATTAGTAAAGATAATGTAATAATTGCATATATGAATCCTAATATGACTAATTAATCTCACCCCACGAAAAATAAGGTCTGAGTGATCACCTCACACCTAAAATTAACTAGTAATTATCATTACAATTTCTAAAATTAAGTACGCTATGTCCACTCCCGCCATCCCAAATAGAATTCATCAATTAGAATCAGGTTTATGAGAGAATTTCTACAGTTGGATACGTTGGCTCGGGGACCTTGGGGCATTGACATTTTAAAGAATGATGAATAAGAATGTATTGACTTCTATTTTATTTACTGTGATAGTCGTAAAATCATCATTCGGTTTGTTTGATCATAAATCTTAAACTAATGTCTTTCCATTGTCATTCCATAAGATATATTAAGCATCTCCATTGTGTTCACGCGCTTCGCTTCAATTGCTGAATCCCTCTAACACAATATTTTGATTTTACCTGTGTGTGAAGTGTTCTTCGTTATATCAGTAATATTTTGCAGCATTTATATTAGTATAAAATAATTAACACTCTTCAAATAATTTATTAAATTTAAAAATAGAAAATATTTGACGACATAACAAATTTTATTCAATAACGGAAATGCTCTACCAAGTTCAACGTCCGTAAAATTGAATTAATACTCAGCACTTCTTAGAACTAACTATCCTTATTTTAGTACAGAATGTATATTCACAATTTTAAATAAAAAGGATACGTTTACTTAAGAATAATAAACTAAAAAAAAAATTTTTTCACTCTTTCATCATTCTTCTTATAGAAAACTTGATGCATAAGGGAAGATGAAAAAAAAAAGTGCGCCTAGAGATTGAATTGGCCAATCATATTATAAATAGATGTTGTGTAATCATGACAATTGTAGTTCACGTGTAAATAAAATTTTAACTTTCGGAGTATTTTGCAATGCTCCTTCAATCTTAACGAAACAATGGACTCTGAAATAGCTCGCACTAATTTTGAATTTTCTAATAACATTGTTACAATTGATCCCGCTCAGGATCAAATTTACCGCTACAATAATGACGAACAAGTACAAATAAATCAAGAAAAGCCGTGGACTAAAGAGTGAGTAATTGAAAATCTAAGTATTAGGAATCTCAACTATACGCGTTGTTAAATTGAATACCGAACTGTTTTATCTATAATAATAGTCGAAATAGTTTAGTCTTAGAATTCTGTCACGTTCCTTAAAAAAGTTTTGAGTTGATTTAATATCTTCTGATTTAATTTATCTTAGCATTCATTACTTTACAAAAGTCAAGATTTCCGCGGTGGCTCTTATAAAAATGGTATCGTATAAGATTGTATTAATAATCAATTATCTTTCTTTCCTTTTTCCTTTTTTGAAAGACTAATTTCGTTAATATGAGAAGGTCATGCATGCTCGTTCTGGTGGAAATATTGAAGTAATGGGTTTAATGCAAGGAAAGATAGATGGCAATACAATGATTATCATGGATGCTTTTGCTTTACCAGTTGAAGGAACTGAAACAAGAGTGAATGCACAATCCGAAGCGAATGAATATATGGTTCAATATTTAACAACTATTAGACAGGTATTTTGCAAATAGATTTTTAATCGATTTGGTTAATATACTTATAAATAAGATATTAAATCTTTAATAGGTGGGAAGGTTAGAAAACATAGTAGGGTGGTATCATAGTCATCCTGGTTACGGATGTTGGCTTTCCGGTATTGATGTGCATACTCAAATGACAAATCAACAGTATCAAGATCCTTTTGTAGCTGTAGTTGTGAGTAAACTTATAATGTTTCCTGCAATATTTGTATCTTATTCTTTTATTTTCAAAAAAAAAAATATTAATGGATACTAATAGTAAACTTTTTATGGATTTTTAATTAGATCGATCCTAATCGAACTATATCTGCTGGAAAAGTGGAAATTGGCGCGTTTAGGACTTATCCAGCGGTAATATCAATTATTTTTGACATTTATAAGATCTTTTATAAATTGATTTCTTTGTTTATTTTTTTGTTTAAAGGGATACAAAGCACCGGATGAAGGTCCATCAGAATATCAAACTATTCCTTTGAGCAAGATTGAGGATTTTGGTGTTCATTGCAAACAGTAAATTACTATTATAATCCTAATGTAATTTATTTTGTTTAAATTTTATAACTAAGGTTTATTATCTATGTAGATACTATCAACTTGAAATCTCACATTTCAAATCTACTCTTGATATACATTTATTGGAATTACTTTGGAACAAATATTGGGTTAACACACTATCACAATCACCATTAATCACGGTATTAATACGCGTCTACACATATTTGCTTTGAAAAATTATGCATCATTTAATTTAATCCATCATTTTATTTAGAATCGTGATTATTCAGCCGGACAAATTTCTGATCTTGCAGAAAAGTTAGAACAGACTGAAGCTCAGTTACAACAGAGTGGAAGAGTTTCGGGTTTCCCTGGTGGATTAGGTGGCGGGCGTGGGGTTAGCACTACTCAATCTTCAACATCATCATCTTCCACATCCGGAGGTGCTAGTGGTGCTACATCTACACCTACCCCGGAAAAGAGGAAAATTGAAGAGAGTCCACTCAACAAGGTTACTCGGGATAGGTACGTATTTCCCGAAATTTCTGTTTGGTTTTACTTTAAACTATAAAATTTATATATTCTTTTATAAAAAAAAAATCGTACAATATAGTACAAAGATCACTGTTGAAGCAGCTCACAGTTTAATCTCACAAGTTCTCAAAAATGTTTTATTCAATAAATCACATTAATTTTTTTTTCTTAGTTATTTAAAGTAAGTGTGTATCCCATTTCGAAAAATATTTTGTTTTCTCAGTTATATAGATTTAGTGACATAACTATCCGTTTTTGCAATTAGGCCGGACAAATATTTTTTAGATCATTATAGCCTATCATGTCAGTTAAAAATTCAGGGTGTTTTCTATTTAGTAATATTTTGTTTATTATTATATTCAAATTTGAAATAATAAATCGTGATAAAAAATATTCGTAATAAAAAATTAGATAATAAATTTCAGTAATCGCATTTTGTTGTGGATTTTTTATTTTTTATCTGATTCATCTCAATTACTTTTCTGTACATGAAAATATTTTATCATCCAAACATGTAACTCAACAGCAATGCGAAACCTTTTTTAGAATAGACGTGGGTGGGAACACGGCCATTTTGAGGGGACCCGACACTGATCGGCATCAAACAAAGCAAAGGAGGTAATGTTTCGTTCTAGAATTCCCGCTGTCCCAATATTAATCCTCAACGCTCTTTGGCAATTGTTTATGCAGCTTACTGATTTTAAAACCTGATTATCCCCTGGTTTTTTATTATTTAGAAAATAAAGTTATGATCTACACACGTTTTACAATATAAGGCAAATGACGAGCTCCGGTAATAGATTGCCACGTAGAAAATTTAGATTATTGTAACATTGATGATTTTTCGTATATAAAAAAGCCTCCGCTTTTACAAATTTATTTTTTTTTTTAAAAAAAAAAAATTTACATCTCATTAGACTTTAGAAATGGGTAAACCCACTAATAAAGGCACAGGCCCTAGTGATGACCCGAGCTCGAAGTCGAGCGGATTTGCTTTGACGATTACACCTTTCACTGGACTTACTTTGTTAGCTTTACTTGTTGCCGTGTTATTCTCATGGGATCAATATAGAGGTGGAGATTTAGCAGTTTGCGATTTAATTAAAGCGGATTATAATGATAGAACCGAATGGATTACTATGCCTGATCATAGAAACAAGGAAGAGTATCTTAAATATGAACCAGGAACCTTTGTTTACAGACACATATATATGGAAGATTTTGAGGAAGTATTTGGCGTGAAACCAATATATTTTCCAGTGCGTAGATTTTTCTTTTGATTCAATATTTGTTATTATTTGTATTATTTATTAAACGATTATTTTAATTTAATTAATCATACTTAATAGATCATTGATGATGATATAGCTCCTTATTTGGCCAAGCATAATCTTAGAGCCCGTTTATTAAATTCTACTGATATTAATCAAAATACTGTTCAAGCACTTCTTAGAGAATCTGATAATTATATTCCACAAGTTGAAAAGATAAAATATGCGGTCGGAAATGGGACTTTTGTTGATGATGGTGGAATTTATATTCGTTGGATTAATGATATTGTAAGATATGGAATGTATGCTTCTAAAACTTTCCAAAGAAGAGATATATTGGGAGTCTATGCTGGTAAGATAAAATATCGATCTAAATTAAAGATGACATCATTCATTTAATCGGTGTAATATAATTTGCAGGATTGGTAACACGTCAACTCACTGATCTTGAATATGGTAAGCAACACATACATTCATACATTCATGTTGATAGTATCGACTGAATTTACATTAAATATTCACGTATTTTCCAATGAATAGCTTGGGAATTCAATTATCTTGTTGATGTCAAAGATGAAGAAGATAAGAAGATAAGAGTTTGTATTGATGCAAAACACATGGGAAATTATATGCGTTTCGCTAATCACAGAGATGGTAAGTTTTTCAATATTTTCGGACATTATTATTATAAATTCTTTACTAATTGGTTATGATTTTTTAATAGCAAATCAAAATGGAGATCAACTTTACGTTGTTTATAATGATCTTTGGCACGTCCTTTATATCGCTCAAGCGGAAATTAAAGTAATTATCAGAAATCATTAATATTAATTCATCATTTAACTCAATTAAAAAAAAATATTAATAATCTTTAATTTTTAAATATGTAGCTCCATGAACAAATTTTTGTCAACTATGGACAAGGATACTGGGAAAACAAAAAGAAATATGACTTTTAAGGAAAAAACGTCTGACTCTAAAAAGTTCGAATAATTTAGTAATAATTTATACTAACACAAAATTTTTTTTTTTAATTTTGTGTCAAATTTAATTGTATTTAAAAAGTAGAAAAAAAAAGAAAAAAAAATTTTTTTAAATAATTATTGTTTTATTTCAGTTATAGAATATTGATTTATTTACATATGATGAAAGTTCAAATGTAGTTTGTAATTTTGTGTATGTAAATATATATATATATATATATCTTTTTCTTAAAAAAAAGAAATTAAAAATATATTTAATATTTTTTAAAAAACAGATTCATACTAAAAATAATTATTTATTTTTATTTAATTTTTTTTGTTTTGTATCTATCAATTGACAAAAAGATTTAATATAAATTAAATTATGCACCCTTATATTTATATTTTAATTTTTCTAAACTCCTAATATCTTGTTCTGAATCTTTAATCAAAAATAATGCAATTATGTCAAAAACAAGTATTCCAAGTGGTATCGCCCACCATAATTTTTCCATTTTTTCAGTATGTATTGCTATTATATTTGGTATTATGGAAAGAAATGCACCTACATAAATGTGAATCATGGTAAAATTTGGTGCTTGTAAAAGAAATATTGAAGATATCAAAGCCCCAATCGAGGATAACGTTGCTATCATTTGATATGGTGCATATGAGTAAATATGTTCAGAAATTGGTAACGGAATTATCGGATTTGATGATGATGTCATAATCTCATATAAAAAAATTAAATACCTGAAACGAAAAAAAGTTATTATTATAGCGTATATGGTAAAAAAAAAAAAAAAATCCATAAATGATTTAAAGAAAACTTACAAGATCACCATCATTAATGATACGAAGGCCAATGCTTTCTAAAATTCAAATGATTTATATTATTATTATTAGATTTATTAGTTTATAAATAAATAATAAATATAGCGAAAATATAATGTAAATAATAGCCATCATAACAACCTTGAAGAAACTATTAGCTCGTTCATTTTGTAATCTTAATTCTTCAATAATTTGATCCTGTTCTTAATATTTAAAAATTAACGAATTTATAAGTTTTCAAAATTTAAAAAAATGTTTAATGTATGAAATAGGAAAAGAACCTTGTTCGTCTAGAAATTCTGCTACTTGTTCTTGACCTTCCCCAAACCCCTGATCTAGAAGTGAATATCTTTTTTTCAGTCCGTCCATATGGTGTGAAATAATTGGTAAAAAAATTGCAACTTGTATTGTATATAAATATAAAAAGTAAAGTGTCACACACTTTGTGAAATAGAGAATAAAAGAATCAAATAAACTTATTCGAACAATTTGTACGTGAAATTAATATAAACAACGCGATCGCCAAATAATGTTATAATTGTGACGTTAATAACGTGATTTTACGTGATTTAGACCAATCATGTCTAGGTCAAAATTTTCTTGATAATCTGAGAGTAATATTTGATTTTTATTTTGAGATTCCAAATCTACCTTTCTAAAAACCAAACACAAATATATTATTATTAATTATACTAGAAATTAATCATTTGTAATATTGAATGCAATCTAAATAAAATAATGAGTTTCTAAACACATAAAAGTCGTCATTTGGAACACACAAATTATAAGAAAAAAAAACAAAAAAAAACCAAAAAAACTTTCTACACTTTTTAAATAAAAATTACAACGTCCCTAGACAACATGAAATAAAAATAAATAAATTACAATTACAGTATATACAACAAAAGAAAAAAAAAACTTTTTTTTCATTAAGTGAAAGTTTTATGTTGAAAAAAAAAAAAAAAATAGCTTACAATTGGAAGAAATAATTAGGAAAATTAATTTTAAAGTAAATAATTTAAATAGCATAGTGTCATCAGGGCGATGAAAAAAGTGTTCAAGACGAATTATTAATTATAATAAAGAATTTTTAATAAAACCAAAAATTTTTTTTTTGTCTGTTGGTTCCAGCCTCAGGTGAATTGCTTGATTCATTATTCTAGATACAAACAGAAATTATAGCTTCGCAATAATTTCAATGAGTTATTTTTTAATAAGCTGATAATTCATTACCAACCCCATCTCGAGAAGTTATAGAAGATTCAGAATCAGATCTTCTATGAGATGAGAAAATATCAGAAACACCCGAAACACCGGATAATGTTGATGGAATATCCGCTTCGATTTGAGTCATAGTTGATCCGGGATATTGATGTACGTGAATATTAATTGTAGTATTTCCTAGGACAGGAGGAAATAAGTACGAGCCATTATTATTAAAAGAATGTTGTTCATACAGTGGACGAGAATTATCTCCAAAATTAGTTGTTGCATTAGAGGTAGAAGGATTACTAGTAACGGTTGTCGAGGTCGTATATGCAAAGTTTAATGGATGGGAACTTTCTTTTGACATGCGTTTCATAAATGTTTTTCTTTTTCTATCTAGGGGACTACCTGGTTCAACCCTATAATCATGACCATCACTTTGCCCAGATATTGTTCCGGAATTAATCGTTACCGAGCTATATCTATGTTCTTGATCAGAACTAAGACTTGTAGAAAGCATGCTTGGAGATGTTATGGAGATCGTAGGCTGATTCTCCTTTTTTTCTAAGAATGTTCGGACAAACCATCTTAAGAAGGAAAATTTTTCCTTTTTTCGCCCCATATTTTCTGGACTGATTTGAGAATTGTTCATGCTCAAATGTGAAGAAATTGGAGAAGCTGGAGAAATTGTGATTCGTGTTATATTTGGTGAAGATGGTGGATGATATGTTTGTGAAGGCGGAAAAGGTGAAGAACTATGAGGTGATTTAGGTGATTTCGGTGAATTTGTTGAATTTCGTGATTGAGATATAGTTGACATAGGAGACATAGGAGACATAGGAGGACTATTTAGTGAATTCGTAGCTTTTAAAGGATTTTTTGAATAACCATATTTTTCAATAAGATCTTTCTTAACTTTTCGGAACGCGTTATGAATTGCAGGGTCAAATAGAAACGCGATAAAATTAAAAAAACCTGTAATATGTATAGATATAATTAATTAGATAATGTGAAATCTTATTGCATCTTTACGTTAATTACAAAAAAAAAAATTTATTTTTACCGGGCAAGCAAGTTCCAATAGTAGACCAATAAATTAGTGGTTTTGGTGGAGGATGACTTTTAAGATTTCCATGAATAGAATTCCAAGTATAATTCACTATAATACCACAAACAGTAAGGAGAGGAATTGCCGCATATAGAGAAATTCTGCTTACTAATTTTAATAACAAAAGTTTTTGTCTTTTAGCTTTAGCGGATAAAGTTGCGCTACTTTGACTAGGAATTGCTTCAACTAATTGTCGGTGTTCAAAAATCAATTTACATACTACAATTACTAAGACCGTAGTACAATAGATCATTGATGAAGCTACAGGTATGATAAAAGTTGCTAACCTCCACCAATTTGTTTCTTTGCTAAACGTATTACGGTAAATGCAAGTTCTTGTGTCGGCATCATAACCAAATCTATTATAAACTAAAGGTGGAATATTTGTAGCAAGAGCCATTAATAATGCAGCGGGAATATACCATCGATCCGAAAATGATGATACTTTTTTACTATGAAGAAACACTATTTGTAAATTGAATGCTATCATAACTGTTAGGAAAAGATACAATTGCGGGAAGAAGGATAATCCCGTAGCTATACCAGTACATTCAGGTGTGTCTCTAGGTTGATAATTCACGTAAGCAATTGTGGTAAATCCGGACAAAACGTCAACGAACGATATCATAGCTGTAAGTCTTAGTGATACACGGTTTACAAGCTTTTTATCATAAAAATACATGAAAATTATTATAAGTAATACTATTGTACCTCCTATTATGCTAACTACACTTAAATAATAGTGCAAATAACTATTTATTTGTAACTCTTTTTCATTAGCAACATCGTCTTTATAGGCTTGATTATCAGGAAAGTCTACATAAGGAATAGACGAGTCGGAATATGGGTCTCCAGGAACATTCGTTTCGTTTATTGACATATTCTCTTAAATTTTATGTAAACACTTTCTCCAGGATGTGTTGAATTTATATACTTTATTAAACGTTTATTCATTCAAAGGAAGGTATTTATATTCCGTTATAATCTTTAATAATAATATGGTTGCTCACTTTGTCGGTTGAAATTCCTAAAAAAAAAGATTCGTTGACGTTTAATGTCGTACGTTATTTTTAGGAATTGTAGGCGGTATTTAAGTATTTTTTTAGGGAGTATTCAATAGCTGTGATAATGAAATTATTATTATCTTAGCGTTGAATGTCGAAATATATTGGTAACCAGCAAAGAAGCAAAAGGAAAAAAAGCCTTAGGTAGATACAAGGTTTTATCAGCGCTTTTATTATTTCCAAAAAGCAATTGTATTATACATTTGATTTAACGTGTATAAAAAAAAAAATTCTATTATTATTTACTTCTCGATATATGTCATATTAAAATTTCCTATTTTTGCATTGATCTACCGTAACAATTACACGATTGGTGTAACAAAATTAAAAAGATTACGCTCCAAAAAATAAAATCCATTGTTAGACTTAATAGAGTGAACATGCTCTTACAATCCAATCAAAGATTGACATTGTGAAGTAATTAATTTTGAATCCAAACCTCAGATATTTCAGATATAAAAAAGTATTTCCGAAATATCACTGTAACAGATAATATCATTCATAAGATTTTAAATATATTTAATGATTTATTTATTATCCCCCTCTTATTCCCTTATCCGTTAAATTAATTTTTTATTTTTAATACTTGGGTAGAAAGAAAAATGTGGATGAAAAGTTATGGTGCCATGCGGAACCAAATTAGCCTAACCTTTTTTGGCATACAATTAGCAATTCTCTTAATTTTTTGATTTTAACATATTTATATTGTTAATTTTCCTTGTTTGACCAATTTGGTCAACTAAGTAAAATCTATAACTGTATAATAACGGTATTAGAGGTAATCATTTAATAAACTGAAGAAATTTTCGTAATACATGATCGATTTACACCAACATATATGAATGAAATGAAATGTTTGTATTGAAACAATGAACTTAAGAGTAGTTTATGATATTTATAATATTAGATATCTTATTAAGTTTTCCATACTCAATTAATTTTTATTTTTGTTAATATTACTTAAAATTCTTTTTAAAGTTTTAATTGAATTAATTGAACCATTATTCGCACATTTAAATTCCGAAATTCCCAAAGTAAATAATTAAAGAAATAATTACATTGCATATTTAAGCATGTTACAATGTGTATGCTAGTTAGATTCTTTTGATAGTACTAGATAAATGCGTATAAATTGCAATTTAGTTTGAATCAAGTATGATGATTGGTGGAAATTTGAAAAAGGAATTTAAAGATTTAAAATAATATTTTTGATAGTGGCAAGAACAGGATAAATTTAATTCACGTCACAAATTTCACAATTGAAATGGTAAAAGATTGTTTATAAACGTAACGCTATCAATTTTATCACGAAACCTTTTTTCCTTTTTTTATTCACTTACTTCATGATAACGTAACTCGCGTGTAAACATAAGTCATAATATTATTGTTTCATGTATCGCGTTAATTAAAGTTTCGGATTGAATTACAACCGCTTCTGCAATTATGTTTCCCTTGTTCTCTTTTTTGAGTAAGAATTTGTTTACTTGTGTCTTTTAATTATAACAAACTTTAGCGGCAGCTTTGAATATACAACATACTATTAAAGGATTTCAAATGAAAAATTTAACTTTCTCTAGTTGGCCTTTTTTCTTTGTACATTTTTAATTATTTAGTTTGTGATAAAATTATTATCTGTTAGTAATTTTAAAATTATGTGATATAATTAAACGATTTAGAAAAAAAGCATCCAGCAAAATTTTATATTATAAAAATTAATGCTCGCTATTAGAGCATGTTGTGTATTAATTATAATTATAAATGCACACAGTATTTGAATATTTTTAATTGTTATTTTCTTTTGTTTTCTCTCCTTACATACCGATACATTATGTTTTTTCAGGGATTTTATTCATTATCATCATGTATTAACTTTGTTATCTAATAATTTTTAAAAGTGATTGAAATTTCTAGATGATAATGCAACAAGAAATTTAAAGTTGAACTACATTAATGAATGATATTGACAACATGAACTCGTGTACTTGATTTGTTATTCAAATTGCATGTTATCATTAAATGCATGAATAAAAATATAATCGAAAAATTAAATATTTTATATACTATTGAATGCTTTAAGAAAGGAAAATTTTTGATCGCTGTAAATCTTTATTGTTTAATTGATATTAATCTTAATAGTGTTTTGGATCTTTATTTATATTGATCGATTAAAAAACGTCCAATCGTTAATAATAAACTTTAAAATGGTCTATTTTTTTCTATTTCAAAAAAAAAGAAAATTTCGATTAAATCAATTAAATCAATATAATCGATTAATATTACAGTATCTCAATGAGAAGAAAAATTCCGATAATGTGAATTTTAAAGAATAACCCTTTTTTTATGGTTCATTCTGTTTATTCTGTTATGAACTAATCAATAACGAACTATATAATGCACTTATTCGATGAAATATTAATATTTACTTATATTTGTTCCACCCTATAAAAATGCATTCTTAATAATTTCATTATTTTACCATGATTTCCCAGTATTCCATAAATGTAATTATTTATATATTATTGATATCTAAAATGTAAGAATAAATAAAAAATATGTGGTTTGATTTTAGTCTTCTAATGCCCCAAAATTTGTTTTTTTCCACAAATTTAGGATATATATAATCAAAAGTTCATTTAATAAAGTAATCAATCTAAAGATTTTTTACCTTTATAAGATTAAAACTATTATGGTGATTATTATTAAAATTCTAGTTTATGTGTATTTTAAATAAATCTTAATATTAAATATAAAACTTAAAATCTAGAAATCAAACACTTCTACAAATTACATTAAGGTTAATTACTTCAAATTGCAGAACTTTTAATGAACTATATTAAGAAGGCAGAGTATTGCATCTAGGGATGGTATCAGTTTAGGTGAAACTGGTTTAACTGCAGTTTGAAACTGAACTGATACTAGGTGGTTTGAATATTACAAACCATGGTTTGTCAAACCACAGTTCAAACCATGGTTCAAGCCAATTTTAATCTTTTATATAAAGTAAACTTATTATCAAATAAATTAACAACTTTTTAAGTTTTAAATTAGAAAATTATGTTACAATAAAATTTTTGTTTTTTTCATTAATAAACTTTAAAAATAATTATTTTTTTTTGATAAATTAATAAATAATAATAAAAAAAAGTCATTTTTCTATTAATAAATTTTAAGGAAAAACTTAAATTGGCCAATTATTTTGATAATCTATCATATGATCTGGCCAATTTAATAATTATATTCCAACTCTTTTCTTAATAAAATTAACACCTGTGGTTTGTACCATAGTTTAAACTGCAGTTTAACTGCAGTTTGAACTGCAGTTTGTACTAATAATAAATCACGGTCAATTCAGTTTATTGTCTAAACTGCCAGTTTATAAACTGAACTGAACTGAACTAATACATCCCTAATTGCATCTTTTTATAAAATTATATACTCATATGTGCTGATTTTTGGAATTAGTCTAATGCACCCTCTATAAGTGCATTCTCTCCCTATATGCACGCCATAGCTTGGTCCTAAGCTAGGGACTTAGAGCTAAGTGCACACCCTCTATGTTCTACATGTGCATATAATTCTGAATTCTGAGTATATCAGAACACCCTTCATAAATGCATTCACGCGACTATTATGTAATATTGACCAATCATTGATAGCTGTTTGGTTCTTTAAAATAGATAAATTTGACAATTTACATTTTTTTGAATAAAGAATATTTTTCAATCTTTTTAATTTTATTATATTATTTCACACCACAGATCATTTTATATGTGCAATTCTTTTATTAAAATGAAGATATAAAATAAAACTAAATTTAAATAAATATTCTCTCCAATTACTAATATTGATTTTTCTATTGGCTGTTCTTTAAGTGCACACCCTTCCTAACTGCATGTGTATGGGCGGGCTCCAGGTGCATGCACTTATGGAGGTGCGACTGTATTAACATTACATAAATCTAAATTAAATATGTGTTACATATTTATGTAACTCAGATTTAATAAAAAATAAAAAAAATTTTTTAATTAATATTCAAAAGTAATGGTAATAACCACTTCTTTTTTTCCATCACTGCCCATCACTTTTTCATCATTTTTCTATTACTTTTATTAAATATGACAAAAAAGTTTATAAGCATATATAGCAGTTATTTTTAAGTGATAAGTAATAGAAAAAACTTAATATTTTATATACATATAAAAGATATATTTTTTCATAATTTTTAGCTTTAATTTATTGTTTTTTCTTTGTAAAAAATACATGCAAATAAAAAATAATTATGATGTAA